>APFE031221549.1:76828-169260 GCA_000404065.3 Pinus taeda
AGAAATGGAAATAAACCAGCTAGGGTGATGGTAGCTTATCTCTGAGAAGAGATGTGGTGGCTACATGCCTCTGAACTATCTTACAATGAGGCTCAGAGGCCTATTTATTGTTGAGAAGTAATGGAAAACCATAAACATCCAGAAACCTAACACTAGGAGATGAAACGCCAAACTATGGGCCCCATTTGGGTAAATTGGTACATCAACTTCCTGGGGTTGTAACTTTGGCATACAATCTTTGTTTGATGTGCACAATAGCTAGTTAGAAATATCTATCCGAGGACTAAAACTTTGGGAAGGGAAACATTAGTCCATGGACCCATGCTGCTCCCAGTTTTCCCAAAAAATGCCACTTAGGTCCTCAAAATGGCTCCAGAAGTTCAAGACCTAAAAAACTACTAAAAATTGTAAATTGTGCTACAATTAAGGAAACTGAAAAGTTGAAAGAGACAGTTGTGGGGGTCCAAGTGGGATAGGTGGGTGGCCACCAACATCCGCCTGGATCATTCCGCCCCCCCAAGGATTAATGGTCCCCATTTTGTTGAGTTCCTCCATCTGTTGAACTTGGTCCCTAGTGAGCTGTTCTCCAATCTCTGATGTGTCCAGTAATGGTGGGAAGCATGGTGGAGTGCGATCCACATTGAACAGTCGGTGCAAGCGAAGGAATGGGGGAATGTTGTGCTCCAAAGCATTGTTCCCCACAACCTTCGTACTGGTGTAAGGACCATGTCACTTCTTGTATTTGTCATTTTTCAGAATGGAGCGGTGATATATCATCTCGTTGGGTAGAGATGCTCTCGGAGTCAGATCAAATGAATGCTTGATCTAACAGTGCAACGGTACCCCTGTGGGTGGGGAGAAGATGTTCCTGTGTTCTTTCATGACTGTATCCATCTTTTGTTGCTGCTCCTGCATGGAAGAACCCTTCGTGGGGGTCATGGATGTGGCTATAATCTTCCCCTTACTTTGAGAGCGAACCAGACATAAAATAAATTTCCTAGTATGGGAGATGATCTTACTGCCTTTCTTAGCAAAGATCAAAGAGGTGGCCATAGATGGGGCTACCTCTAGTATCTTGTATAATGAATTACCCAAAGTAATAATAATAGTGCGAGGCCTTGACTCATACACAACATGTTGCCTCCATAAGTATGATTGGCCTAATAGTACATCACAAACATCAAGAGGTGCAACATCACACAATACCTCATCTGGGAAGGGCTTGATGCAGTAGGGAAGGTGGCACTGCTGGTGAACTCAAGGATCTCTTCCCTAGTGAAGCCAGCTGATACTGCACGTTTATGGGTGTGGTGTAGTCGGTAGGCCTAACCGCTTCACTACCTCTACTAAAATGAGGTTCTTTTGGCTCCTAATGTCAACAATGAATTGCAGTGGTGAACCCTTCACCCACATCTGTGAGTGGAAAAGACGCTCCCCCTCCTCTGGATCTTTGGGCTCATTCTTATGGACCTTGGTAGTGGCAACATTAGCATTGGGATCTGCATCAATGATTTTATTCCCTTTGTCATTCCCCTTGTTGGGTTCTGACTCAGGGTCAGAACATGCATCTGATTCGGAAGCCTTCAACTTGGCCACCAACGACTGCTTGGTCTGACACTCACTTATGTTGTGATTGGGGCTCTTATGGAACTCACACAACTTTTCTGTGTCCTTCTTTGACTTCGTGGTGTTGTTCTTTTCTTGCGGCTTCAACGGGTTGTCTTGGGTCACCACGCCTTGGCTTTGTCCTTTGTTCTTTAGATTCGCAGATCCAAACTATTGCTTCTTTTGTTTAAACTTCTGCTCGATTTTGACAGCATATCAGTATGCTATGTCGAGAAAAGCACTGTTCAGAAACTCCACCTCATCCTGGATGTACCTGTGTAGGTAACCGTGGTACTTGAGTACCAAATACAACTCAGAGTCCTTGATACCCCACTATGTGCGAAGGGTATGAAAAATGTTTGTGAACTCTAGCACATCTTGGTCCATTCCCTATTGCAGCATGGTCCACTTTATGTATTTGTCCTCACGGCTTTTGATACGGTAGTACTGCTCCTTGATGGCATCTTGAAATAAATTCCAAGTAGGTACGGATGAGAATAGTGTGCCCATACTTTCATCCTTTTGCTCGCAGTAGGTTTCCCACCAGCCCTTGACGTGGGGGGCTGCTTTGAAGAGCGAAAATAATCTTTTCCCAACTGGCAAAATCATGAACTGAAAAATACCCTTCTAGTAGATTTAACCATTTGTCTACGACATCTGCATCTATTTGACCCTCGAAGATGGGTATTTCAAAATTAACTTGTACCTTAAAAGGTGTGGTGTTTCCAAAGTAGTTGTTGGAAGCTGCATTGCCTCTGAGTAGCCACTGAAGGATCTGGGCAAAGCTGTCCATCATCGCGTTCCTTTTCCGCTCGAGGGCTTCTTTGAGAAAGATTTTGATAGGATATCCTGGCCCATCGTCTTTATTTTCATCCGCCATGGGAGGTCGCCGATATTTGCAAGGCTTGTCTTGCAAAGGTTCAACCATTTCAAGCCGTAACTCCTTATATCCCGATCTCATTGGGGACATGCAAAGAAAGACAGAGAAATAGTAGACCGCTCAGATACCACTGATCTAGATTTAAACAAGAATGCAACAAATTACAGGGATAACCATAGATACAGATATCCATCGGAAATAATACTGCATTTCATTACTGTAAAATACTGAAATATGCTTACAAATAGAAATGGAAATAAACCATCTAGGGTGATGGTAGCTTGTCTCTAAGAAGATATGTGGCAGCTACATACCTCTGAACTATCTTACAATGAGGCTCGAAGGCCTATTTATTGTTGAGAAACAATGGAAAACCCTAAACATCAAAAAACCCAACCCTAGGAGATGAAACGGTAAACTGTGGGCCCCGTTTGGGTAAATTGGTACATCAACTTCCCGGGGTCATAAATTTGGCATACGATCTCCGTTTGACGTGCAAAATAGCTCATTAGAAAAATATATCCGAGGAATACAACTTTGGGAAGAGCAACATCGGCCCATGTCCACATGTTGCTCCCAATTTTCCCAAAAAACGTCATTTAGGGCCTCAAAACGGCTCCAGAAGTTTAGGACCCAAAAAAATGCTAAAAATAGTAAATTTTGCTACAATTAAGGAAACTGAAAAGCTTAAAGGGACAATTGTGGGGGTCTATGTGGGATAGGTGGGTGGCCACCAACATCCACCTGGATCATTCTTCCCCCCCTTAGGAAGCAATGGTCCCCATTGCGTTGAGTTCCTCCATCTGCTGAACTTGGTCCCTAGTGAGCTGTTCTGCAATCTTTGATGTGTCCGGTAATGGTGGGAAGCATGGTAGAGGGCGGTCCACATTGAACACTTGGTGCAAGCAAAGGAATGGGGGAATTTTGTGCTCCAAAGCATTGTTCCCCACAGCCTTGGTACTAGTGTAAGGACCATGTTGCTTCTTGTACTTGTCATTTTTTAGAATGGAGTAGTGATATATCGGCCCATTGGGTAGAGGTGCTCTGGGAGTCGGAGCGAATGAATGCTTGATTTGACAGTGAAACTGAACCCTTGTGGGTGGGGAGAATATTTTCATGTGTTCTTTCATGACCGTATCCATCTGTTACTGTTGCTGTGTGGAGGAACCCTTCATGGGGGTGATGGATGTGGCTACAATCTTCCCCTTACTTTGAGAGCGAACCAGACATAAAATAAATTTCCTAGTCTGAGAGATGATCTTACTGCATTTCTTGGTAGAGATAAAAGAAGTGGCGGTAGATGGGACTACCTCCAGTATCCTGTATAATGAATTACCCAAAGTAATAATAACAACACGAAGCCTTGACTGATACACAACATGTTGCCTCCATAAATATGGTTGGTCTAATAGTACATCACAAACATCAAGAGGTGCAATATCACACAATACCTCATCTCTGAAGGGCTTTATGTTGTAGGGAAGCCAGCACTACTGGCGGGCTCAGATATCTCGTCCTTGGTGAAGCCACTCGATACTATATGGTTGTGGGTGTTGTGTATTCGGTAGGCCTAATCGCTTCAATACCTCTGCTGAAATGAGGTTCTTTTGGCTCCCACTGTTAATAATGAATTGCAATGGCGAACTCTTCACCCACATATGTGAGTGGAAAAGATGTTCCCCCTCCTGTGGATCTTCGGGCTCATTCTTCTAGACCTTAGCAGTGGCAACAGTGGCACTAGGATCTGCATCAATGACTTTCTTCCCTTTGTCATTCCCCTTATTAGGTTCTGACTTAGGGTCGGAACATGCATATGATTCGAAAGCCTTCAACTCCGCCACTAGCGATTGCTTGGTCCAACATTCACTTGTATTGTGAGTGGGGCTCTTATGGAACTCACACCACTTTCCTATGTCCTTCTTTGACTTCGTGGTGTTGTTATTTTCTTGTGGCTTTGACCGGTTGTCTTGGGTCACCCGGCCTTGGCTTTGTCCTTTGTTCTTCAAATTCATAAATCCAAACTCTTGCTTCTTTTATTTAAACTTCTGCTCGATTTTGACACCGTATCGGTACGCCGTGTTGAGTGAGGAAATGTTAAGGAACTCCATCTTGTCCTGGATGTACTTGTGTAGGCAACCGCGGTACTTGAGTACCAAATGTAGCTCAGAGTCCTTGATACCCAACTGTGTGCGAAGGGTATGAAAAATGTTTGTGAACCTTGGAACATCTTGGTCCCTTCCCTGCCGCAACGTGGTCCACTATATGTATTTGTCCTCATAGCTTTTAACAGGGTAGTACTTCTCCTTGATGGAATCCCGGAATGAATTCCAAGTGGGTGTGGCTGAAAATAGTGCGCCCATACTTTCATCCTTCTATTCGCAGTAGGTTTCCCACTAGTCCTTGACGTGGGGGGCTGCTTTGAGAAGAGCGAAAATAATCTTTTCTAGACTGGAAAAATCATGAGCAAAAAAATACCCTTCTAGTAGATTTAACCATTTATCTATGACATCTGCGTCTATTTAAACCTTGAAGATGGGGATTTCAATATTAAATTATACCTTAAAGGGTGTGGCATTTCTAGAGTAGCTGTTGGAAGTCGATGCATCGCCCCTGGGTAGCCGTTGAAGGATCTGGGAAAATCTGTCCATCACCGCGTTCCTTTGTCACTCGAGGGCTTCTTCGAGCAAGATTTTGATAGGATCTCCTGCCCCATTGTCTTTCTTTTCATCTGCCATGGGAGGCCATCGGGATTTGGAAGTTTGCTCTTGCAAAGGTTCGACCAGTTCAATCCCTAACTCATTATATCTCGACCTCGTTGGGGACATGCAAAGAAAGATAGAGAAAGAGCAGACCGCTCTGATACCACTGATCCGGATTTAATTAGGAATGCAACAAATTATAGAGATAACCATAAATACAAATATGTGGCGGAAATAATACTTCATTTCGTTACTATAAAATATTGAAATATGCTTACAAATAGAAAGGGAAATAAACCAGCTAGGGCATTGGTAGCTTATCTCTGAGAAGAGATATGGCAACTACATGCCTCTAAGTTGTCTTACGATGAGGCTCAAAGGCCTATTTATTGTTGAGAAGCAATGTAAAACCCTAAACATAAAAAATCCTAACCCTAGGAGATGAAACGCCAAACTATTGGCCCCGTTTGGGTAAATTGGTACATCAACTTCTCGGGGTCGTAACTTTGTCATACAATTTCCATTTGACGCGTGCACAATAGCTCATTGGAAATATCTATTTGAGGACTCCAACTTTGGGAAGAGCAACGTCAGTCCAATAACACATGTTGCATCCAGTTTTCCCAAAAAACGTCGTTTAGGGCCTGAAAACGGCTCCGCAAGTTTAGGACCTGAAAAAATACTAAAAATAGTAAATTGTGCTATAGTTAAGGAAACTGAAAAGCTGAAAGTGACAGTTGTGGGGGTCCAAGTGGGATAGGTGTGTGGCCACCAACATCCACCTAGATCACAGGTGGGGTGCGACGCTCTGTTAGAGAAACAAAGAGTGTGTTGGTCCATGGATAGAGGATTCCCTCACAAAAATTACAAAAGAGACTCAATGAAATGGCTTCCCAGGTTTGTTCTTGGTTGGGTAAAGCAATAAATGTCTATCAAGGAGGTAATCAAATAAAAAGGACAAAGAAACCACCAAGGGAATATACCATTCCCTAGTATGGTTGCTCATTTGTTATACGAGATTTACGATTGTGAACAAAAGTATCTCCCCTAGGTTTGGTGGCTAGCCTAACACAATAGAGAGACAAGGAACTCAATGCTTTTCCTTAAAGTAAATAGATTACAGAATGAAAGCTACCTAGAATCTGTCATGGACTTCATTCCTTCTTTAGCTTGGATGTTCCAATTCTAGCTCTAATTGCCAAACTTATAACTTGCACAAGCAAATAACACAAGCTAAGATACTATGAGATCTATGTGGTACCATCTAAATACTCTATTCAATAGATCAACATGGTATTGAAATATATGAAATAACAACATCACATATAGGAAAAGAGAGAATTCTTTGCATTAATATAAATGGAAGGAGTTTACAACCATAAATAGGTGTTGATATTGTAGAAGAGCTCCTCCAAGCTGACTTATACTTTCGTTGTCACAATGTGCACCTCCAATGACCCTACATGCATGAAATGAAACCTCTCACCACAACATCATAAGGGTAGAATCACTCTCCAATAGCCAACCTCTTGCATATGGAAGGTTGTAAATATATAGAGGAGTGGGGTAAGTTGGGAGTTCTTATCCAATTACCAATCTAAGGTTTTAGCTCCACCTTTGATGGGGGGATGAGATCAAAGGATAAGGGATGGAAACTACAAGGTAGGATAGGATAGGATCCAGATGTTTTATCTGAGGTAAATGGTTGTAACAAATTCTAGAATCTTTTGGAAAATGAGGCTTCTAGAATTTCTCTCTTTTTCCCGAATTTCTAGAACCAACGCAGGTGCAAAGGGGAGCAACATGTAGAAACCTGTAGGTGAACATTGTCCAGCAAGAGGCAAGGGAGCATTGGTCCTAAAACTGAGTCAGATTGTGCAGTTTAGGGCAGAAACTCTAGGGAATGAAAGAGACATTCTTAGGGTTTTTTGCAAGATGATGACATAGGGGAATAGGATGTTGATTGATCCCATTAAGAGGTCTATTGATCGGATGTGAAAAAATGGCCTATAACACCCTCTCTCTCCATCTCCCTTGTCATGTCATCTCTCTCTTTCCACCATTCTCTCTCTATGTCATTCTTCTTACCTCCCTCTCTCCCCCTCCTACTCCATCCCTTTCTCTCTCACTCCCTCTCTCCTTCTCTTTCTCAAGTCCTTTGTCTCTTCCTTCATCTTTCTCCCCCCTCTCCTTCTCTTTCTCGAGTCCTTTGTCTCTTCCTTCATCTTTCTCCCCCCTCTCCTTCTCTTTCTCAAGTCCTTTGTCTCTTCCTTCATCTTTCTCCCCCTCTCCTTCTCTTTCTCAAGTCCTTTGTCTCTTCCTTCATCTTTCTCCCCCCTCTCCTTCTCTTTCTCAAGTCCTTTGTCTCTTCCTTCATCTTTCTCCCCCCCCTCTCTCTCTCTTCATCCTCCAACTCTATCACTATCTCCCTCCCTTTCTCATTCTATCTTCTTCTCTCTCCCCCTTCTTTATATCTCTCGTTCTCTGTCTTTCTATCTTACCCCAAACATACACACACTCTCTCCAACTTTATCTCTCTATGCCTTTCTCCTTCCCTCCCTATCTTTTCCTTCAACTCTCTCTCTCTCTCTCTCCTTCTCTCTTTCTTCACTCCTCTTCTCTCTCCCTCACTTTATCTCCACCTCTCCCTTGTCACTCCCTCTATGTCTCCACGTCTATGACTCTAGGTCTTTGTTCTTTCTTCCCATATATATTTGGAGCTAATATATTAATATATATTACAATATAATGAATTTTCTATTATATTAAAGTTAGTATTTTATTAATCCAAAATTATTAAATCTAATAATATTAATATTAATATTAAATATTAATATTAATATCATATTTCATAATAATATTAATATCATTATTTAATGATGTTTTTGGCATGACATGATAATAATAATTATAATAAATTACATCAAATTATTTTTTTTCAAATATTCAACTTTTTATTTGCAATTTTGACCTAGAAATATTTGTGTTTTAAAAGTTTAATATATCCATAAGATATGATTTTCCCTTTTTAAAGATTCATTTCTTATAAAGATTTAATTAAAGAAATATTAAAAAAAATTGGAGTCATTTATTTAAAAAAATAATAAAATAAAAAATCCTTTGTGTTAAATTAATATTTTGATTTTGATTTAAGAAATGGTATTGACTTTAGTAAAGAGTAAAGATGTTTAAAATTTTACATAATTTAAGATTTAATGTGGTAAAAACTTTTGTGGAAGGTAAATTTATGATCCATTCAAATTCAAGGTATATGATAAGGTATATTTTGAGCACGAACATACATACTTACACATTGCCCCCATACTAGGTTGCAGAATGCGCCTCTAACACAATAACCAGAATATATATCATTGGATATACACCATTTAGATCTAATGAAAATAAATTCCAACCTATACAACATTTAATTTGCAGAGTGCATATTGTTAATCAGTGAAACGTGAAAAGCAACTTATTGTTATTTTGAAGTCCGCAATTGTTGTAAGTGCTAGATAGCTAATAAAAATAAAAGAAAATAGATCTTAACTTGTCCACAAATATCAACCATGGTAAGCCAATGGGTACATGAAAACCTTATGAATTGGTGTAGAGTCCCCTGTCCACTTTTCCCATACCATCTTCCATTCATTCTAGAGGTTAAACCATGGAAATTAATAAATAAAATAAAAACACATCGTGTTACAAGGTCAAGTTATTGGAGACGTAGGTAAGTAGAAAGGAATTCCATTTTACAAATATGAGAAGGCCTTCATTTTTTAATTTGTTTCAATACTTTACAAATTAGCCTTATTGTTTGGATTTTGCAAGGCCTTGAAATAGTTTAATGTGCCTCATAAACTAATGAAAATGTATAGAACAAGAAACATAAGATAGACCATAGGCCTATTGACACTAACTATAAACGTAATTTGGAAGGGAATAAATATGTGCTTGTTTCGAGTTACCCTTCAAGTACATATGTTTTAAGCAACCTGGCCCATGACTCTGCCAATCAAATTTTGGGAAAAAACACGAAAGTTTTGATTAACAATGAAATTCATGACCTAAAATGAAAGAGATAGAATATCGATGCTTTAAAAATAAACAAGTATTGAAAATTTGGAAGAGAAAATGCCTCTTAGGAAAGCAAGCATGGAAGATAAAATGCCTCTTAGGAAAGCAAGCCTGGTTCTTGGAAGTGTTGGTCCATTTATATGTGATATGGATAAGGGACCCAATATTAAAGGTGTTCTTAATCCATTTGAAGGGATTCAAGCTCAGGTTCAAAATATATTTTTTTGTTCTGGTTTTAATGATTGATTTGAAGTTCTCTGAATATAAATTCTCTCAAGGTTGGAAGTAGGGTTTTACATGGTATAAAATCATAGAAGATTCAATGTTTTGGAATTTCTCCGCATGATACTATGGAGTTTATAAATTCTTTGAGAGGCTTATAAAGTAAAAATTTAAATAATTTTGTTGGGAAGCAAGCCAAAATGTTGAGAAGTAGGGTAGGCTTGATTCTACAATCAACCTTAGCATGTTTAACGAATATATTACATTGCAAATTTCAAAGATATGATAATTTTATAACAAAAGTCAATGAAGATTGAAATTGTACTATGGGAAACTAGTTAATAAAAATTTATCTAGCCATGTTTATGTGTAATTGTTTGTAAAGTCCAGAATTATTTGTTATCTCAACTCTAAGTTAATAGCAAGGAATAAGTGAAAACTCAAATTACTTGCTTCTTTCTATTTTGCTCCATTGACCAACAAGTCAATATTAGGGAATGAGTGAAGTTTCAAAGTGTTTATTTCTTGTTTTTTTACTTCATTTAGTAGCATAAAAGATGTGAGAATGGAACAATCACATATAAGAGAAGATGTGAGAAGGGAATATTTTGTTGAGTAGTAGAATGAAGCAATCAACTCTATTGTGTAAGGAGCGTTTCTTAGCTAGATAATTGGCTTAATAGCTTTCAACACTAAAACAATTCCAATTATATTTGTCATTATATATGCCCTAACATTGGAGAGGTATCTCATCTTTTTTTTTTACTTGCAATAAAAGTATGAGAAACCTTGGAGTACTTCCCCACAAATGTCAACCTTGATTATGAGTCTTTGCGCCAAGGGAATCGATGAGAGTTGAACCCATTGTCAACAAAAACTAGCAACAATATCAAAGAACTTCACATGTCTCTAAACCACTTGAGCTAACCCTTAGGGCTAGAGAAGTATCTCATCTATTAACCTAACACAAAAGTTTCCACTCAACATTGATACTTCAAAATTGATATCTAATAACATACATATAAAAATTTACATGTAACTCTAGATCACTTAAACTAACCCTTGGAGCTAATAAACTATCTCATTTACTTGACATAAAACTTTGCACCTTAACATTAATACTTTAAAATTGATATTTGATAATCTTATTATATATATGATTCCAACCACTTACAACTTTTACCTACACTATCATGATATCATTAACAACCCATGAACTAGACATATGAAAAATTAAACATACTTATATTTATTTTAAACTTTTAGTAACTCACCAAATAAGCCCTCAAAAAATACATTTTAAATTTATATTAAATTTTATAATATATAATATTAAATTTCAGTTATTAAAATTTCTAATTAAAAACAAAATTACTTTAATTAAATTTTATTATACATATTTAAACAATATAACCATTATATAAATATCATTACACTAATATTAAAAACAAACTTTGGCTATATAGACATAAATATCAAACAATTTTATGAATCAGTAACCTCCATGCATCCTAACCTTGCATATATCATATGCATAACAATTTTTAAATAGAGATGGGGTTAAAGGGTCCAATCGTTTTACATATGCACATCCTCAATATTGACCAACAACACAATTTTTTTATAAGTTGTGCCCTGTCATATGTTTTTGTTTAATAAAATAAAATGATTTAAATATTATATTTTTAAATTTTTTTAACGAATATAAATAAACTTCGTTATATTATTTTTTAAAATAAAATTTGATACTTTTGAAATAGCATTAATTTGTAAATTTATAATTTTTGAAGAAATTTACACAAGTAAACACTGATAAATATTATTTATTATAATATATATTATTATATTAAATCTGATGAATGGAGTGTTTAAATATGTTGTTTAAAATGGATTCAACACTATTAAAAATAGCCAAAGCATCCAAAATTTTGAAATTGACATTAACCAAAAGTATATATAGAGGTCACTATCTTTTGGAGAGTCAAAATTCTTATTGCTCAGTGAAAGGCTAATTCTCATCAACTCGGTTGTGAAATAGGGTGTTGGAAAAGGCCAAAGGAAGTGTGGGAGGAAAGAGTATACAATTTTTGTTCTTCCGGAAAAGTGGAAACAAAAAAACATTTCATTTTAAAATGTGAGGGCTTCAAAGACAACAGGGAAAGTTATATCGCTATGCTGGCAGCTAGCTTTTGGGATAATCTATTTAGGAACGAGTTTGTCTAGATGCTGGTAGCATTTATTTTGAAGCTTCACAGAAAAAACGCTGAATACATCAAACAGAGGAAAAAGCAATCTGTCCCATAAGCTATATTTAACCTCGTAGATGTTAAAATAATTTTTTCTTCTTCTTAACCTAAATTTCCAAAACCTTAAAACTTATAACTGTAACTCAGATTTCCGTCAAATTTTTATTAAAATCTTGCTAAAATTTTCATATTTTTCCAAACTAAATTATTACCCAAAAAAAAATCCGTCAAATCCGTCAAATCACTGGTGAAATATCATCGTCTTGCTTACATGTGAAAACCAAACTTGCAGGGCACAACTACATTTAAAAATAATTACGTGAAAATCCCAAGTATGTAGATACCTCATAAAAAAATTGGGAAATTTGTCCAGTGGCTCGATATTCTGGTCAAACACTCAATCTTCAAATTCAATAACCGGCCAACGGAATAAATCAAACCCTGGTGCGTCCTAGTTATTAAATACAAGACATACTCCCAGGAGTTCGAACACGCGACTTGGAGGTATCCGTTCGGATTCCCATTTCTTCTCCTCCTCTTGATCCACCCGCCTGAATTCGATACGCATAAGTTTCTCGCATCTTTTCTTGCAGGAATTCCACCTCTGCGCGTCCGTCTTTATCTCTGACAATTTGATAACAATGGCGGACTGGGGGCCAGCCCTGGTCGGGGTGATTTTGTTCGTCTTGCTGTCGCCAGGTTTCTTGTTTCAGTTTCCCGGCAACAAACGGCCCGTAGACTTCAACAACTTCGAGACTAGCGGGCGAGCGATTGCGATGCACACCCTTGTATTCTTCGCGTTCTTTGCGCTGTTCACTGTTGTCATCGGAATACATATTCATATAAACTGACCTACGAAGTTTTCCGGCGCTCTGTAACTAATTATTCCTACCTCCATTTCTTAAATGCTCTTCCTTCTTTAATGTCCTCTGTAAATTCACCCCTAGGTTATCATGATTTTATTGCTGTTTCATAAATTTGAATTTCCTGGGTCTGAGAGAACTGTATGGATTTGATAATTTTAAGTTCTGATTAAAAGTTGAGAAGAACAGTGTATGAGAGGAAATTGTTTAATGCTTCACTATCGAATTGTATATTTATTTATCGAATAAAGATAGATGCTGATAGATTTGAAAAGGCACAGAATATGCGCAGCAAGACAATGGAAAATATATGTATTGCACTCACTTGTAAAGCAAATTGCAGAGATAAATGTACTAGGATGTAAATACTGCGAGGGTAAACAAATAGGATTTTTTTGGTTCATTTTTTCTCGTTTTTTGTTTGTGGTTTTATACATTATACCAAACTTGGGTTTAGGTTGGAAATTTATGGTAATTTCAAACACAAAAGAATTGAGAAGAATGCTGTTTTAACACATATAGGGAAGCTAAATTTCTCTGAGTAGAAAGAGTTTTCAACACACATAGAAACACTATGTATTCATTAATAAAACAACCTATTACAAAAGATCTTCCTCTAACAGAGGGATTCACCAAAAACTTCCAAAATGAATTGCTTTCTTTTTTAGAAATTTTACACTACTATGGGTAAAATTTATTTACATTCAATGCTGTAAAAACATTCTCCTTCACATTTTACATTCAACAAAAAATTCTTTTAAAAGAAATCCCCTCTTTTTCAATGTGCTCAAACTGCTTTAAAAAGAAATCCCCTCTTTTCCATTTCGCAGTGCTGTGCGTTTTTTACATTTCATATGCAATTAAAAAAAAACATAACATAACATATGTTTTTACTTGTGCCGTAAAAATTAGAACTACACCCGTGAATAAAAAAATATTAAAATTAAAAACATTTACCTATGCCCATACTTTCAGTGAATAAAAAACTTAAAGACTTGACCAAAACTTAACTATCATAATAAATTCATTTATTACTCCAGCATGGTGAAAAATTAATTTCTCGTCCTTTTACAGACAAACATGGGGGTCAACCAAAAATTTACTTCACGCAAGTTCAAATTGTGCAGGCCCGTTGATTTAATCGGACGGTTGACGACGATCGGTTGACGGCGATATCGGGAGGCCCTTCCTTGCTGAACTTTACCGTCCGGGGAATGGGTGGTTTTGAAAAGTCAGCTCAGACACGTGGCAGCTGGTCGGTGTGTTCGGACCCCTCTTGAAAAATACCACTGATGCATGAAAGCGGTGCGATATAAAACTGTCTGGTTTCCGGAATTAATACGCGCAGTTGAAATTATTAATATTTCAACACTCCCGTTTAATTTCAACTGCTGGGTTATCAGTCATACCCAGACATTTCCTCAAAATTCAAAACTTTTCTATCCCAATGGTTTGGTCAAAATGTCTGCAACCTGTTCCTGAGTCCTGCAATGTTTTAAGACAATTTCTCCATTGTTCACCAATTCCCTGATGTAGTAAAACTTTGTGTCAATGTGTTTCGTTCTCTTATGAAACACATAATTCTTGGATAATGCAATAGCTGAGCTATTGTCACAAAAAATCACAGTTCTTTTTGCTTGCTCTTAGCATAAGCTCCTCAACGCTCTTCTCATCTAAACTGCTTGACATGTTGCTGATGTAGCTGCCACATATTCAGCTTCTGCTGTAGACAACGCTACAATACCCTGTTTCTTAGAAGCGCATGAAATAGCTCCTGAACCCATGTGAAAAATATAACTGGATGTGCTTTTCCAATCATCTACACTTCCAACCCAATCACTATCAGTGTATCCAATTAAATCTGAACATTCTGAAGTAGTATATAAAATGTCAAACATTTTAGTACCTTTAACATACCTCAGAATCCTTTTTGCTGCTTGTCAATGTGTTTTTTTTGGTCTCTCCATGAATCTGGAAATTAAACTAACAACATGCATTATATCTAGCTTACTTGCAGTCAAATACATAAGGCTGCCAACTATGTTCTTGTACAAACTATGATCAAAATCCTTGTTGTTGTCGTTTTAATCCCATCATTGTGGGAGTGATTGTTGCATTGTTCTCCTACATATTAAATCTTTCTAACACTTCATTTGCATATATCTTTTGTGAGATAAAAATCCCATTTCCATTTTGTTCTACTTCTATTCCTAAGAATTATCTCAACAAACCCAAGTCAGTCATTTCAAATTCTTCTTTCATGACTGCTTTGAAATTCTCAATAAGATAATCATCATTACCTGTGAAAATAACATCATCAACATATAACACAACAATTAGTATTTTACCATCTTTTTCTTTGATGTAGAGGGTGGGTTCTCCCTCACATTTTTCAAACCCATTCTCCAGTAGGTAGGAATCTATCCTACTGTACCATGCTCTTGGTGCTTGCTTCAGCCCATAAAGAGCTTTCTTCAATCTACACACTTTGTGCTCTTGGCCTTTCTTTTCATAGCCTGGAGGCTGTTCAATGTAAATCTCTTCCGTTAACACTCCATCTAAGAATGTTGACTTCACGTCCATTTGGTAAACTTTCCACTTGTTTTGTGCTGTTATGGACAACACTACTCTCATTGTTTCCATTCTTACAACCGGTGTGAAAGTTTCCTCATAGTCTCTCCCATAATGCTGCTTATATCCTTTGACAACAAGCCTTGTCTTGTGTCTTTCTATTTTTCCTTCAGCGTTACTCTTGATCTTGTAAACCCATTTAACTCTAATGACTTCTTTTCCTTTTGGTAGCTCAACCAAATCCCATATCTTGTTTTTTTTTATGGCATTGATCTCATCATCCATAACTTCTATCCATTTCCTATCCTTAATAGCATCTTCAAAATGAATAGGGTCATCAACATGACAATATAAAGCAAACAAAGAGTTCATACCTTCATCATAAATGTCACTTAAATTTCTGAACTTCTTACCTCTTTCATTTGGTGTACAAGTGCTTGAAGAAGTACTTGAATTTCCTCCTTGTGATGTGCTTGGAGAAGCACTCTCATTTCTCCTCAAGGGTGACTCTTACTGCCCTTGTGTTGGCGCTGTTGTTTGGGGATGTATTTTAGCCATCTCCTCATCATCTTCATCATGTGACAAAAGAGCTTTTAACATTCACTATTTTCTCCATGCTTCCATCCCAAGTTTCCTCTTCAATGAACTGAACATCTCTACTCACAAAAAACTTCTTGTGGATGGGTTATACAATCTATAAGTTTTGGATTCCTCACTGTATCCAATGAAAATACATTTCTTCCCTTTGTTGTCCAACTTCTTCCTTAGCTGATCTGGAACGTGTGCATAAGCCACACATCCAAAAACTTTCATGTGGGTGACTCCTTTCTTTCTCCCACTCCATGCTTCTTCTAGCACTCTGTTCATGACTGCTTTTGTAGGACACCTATTCAAAATGTACGCTGCACAATGTACAGCTTCAGCCCAATAATCATTTGGAAAATGCTTTGCCTTCAACATACTCCTCGCCATATCCATGATTGTTCTATTCTTCCTTTCAACAACTCCATTTTGCTGCGGAGTGTACCTTGTGGTAAACTGTTTATGAATTCCATTTTCTCTACAAAAACGTAGAAATTTTTTGGAGATATACTTACCTCCTCTATTAGTTATTAGAACTTTGATATGCATCCCACTTTGGTTTTCTACAAGTGCTTTGAAATTTCGAAATTTTTCAAACACTTCACTTTTGTTCTTCAGGAAATAAACCCAAGTTTTTTTGGTAAAATCATCAATGAATGTTAAAATATATTAGCTACCTGCAAATGATGGAGTTTGCATCGGTCCACATACATCTGAGTGAACGATCTCTAAGGGTGCTTTTGCCCTTATGTTTTTTCCTGATGGAAAACTTTCTCTGTGTTGCTTCCCCAAGATACAACCTTCACAAAGGCTGTCTGGTTTCTCTATCAATGGTAATCCTCTTACCATTCATTTTCTACTCAACAAGTTAAGACCTCCAAAGTTGAGATGTCCAAATGTCAAGTGCCACAACCAATTTTCATCCTTTGGTTCGCTTTGGAAAGCCTCTTGTGTAACTGCTGCAATTTCTACCCCATCTTTTAAAACAACTTTTATCCTGAGAGAGAACATCTTGTTCCTTGTCATCTTCACTTCAACAATACATAGTTTGCTGGATTTTCTATCCATGATGGTGCATACATCATTCTCAAAGAAAACATTGTACCCCTTTTGAACAAGTTGTCCAATACTTAAGAGATTACATCTCATCCCAGGAACATAATAGACATCTACTATGGTTTTCTTTTCACCTTTCTTTGTTAAGATATTTACCTCTCATTTTCCCATAACAGAAACTTTACTATCAGTCCCAAGTGTGACTTGTGACTTCACACTCTGATCTAACTTTGAAAACAGGGCTATGTTTCATGTCATATGGTTACTACAACCGGAGTCTAGAAACCATATATAATCACTCTTTGTTTCAACCATATTACAAGCTAACAACAAATTATCTTGGCTATTATTTTCTCTAGTGAAATTTGCACTAGATCTATTATTCATATCATGCTGCTTTTTCCTACATTCATTTGCATAATGCTCATATTTTTTACAATAATAACATTGGACATTGGATTTTTCATACATTTGTCCTAGAGCATGATGTTGTCCACTTTGTTGGCTGCTGTCTTGGCCTTGGTTCTTATTTGGATTGCTGCCTCTTCCTTGAGTGTTTTCTGGACTGTTTCTTCCACCTCTGTTTTGGCTTCTGCCTCTTTCTCTCTTGTTTCCCCTGCCTTGACCTCTTCCTCTTCCAAAGGACATCTGGGTCTTAAAGGCATGTTCTAGAGATGAGTTTTCATTTCTACTCAATCTCTGCTCATGTGTTATTAGCGATGCATGTAGTTCATCAACTGAGAAGTTTGTGAGATCCTTTGTCTCTTCTATGGTGGTGACAATCACATCAAACTTTGAAGGTAGGACTCTAATAGTTTCTCCACAATTCTCCTTTCTTCAAGAATCTCTCCATGAGACCTTATCTGTGTGACCAAACCAATCACCTGTGTGAAGAATGAGTCAATATTATCTGACTCCTTCATGTATAGATTCTCAAAATCTCTCCTCAGCAACTGTAGTTTTGCTATTTTCACTTTCTCCATCCCTTGATAGGTTATCTTGAGAGTTTGCCATGCTTCTTTGGATGTCTTGGCTGCTGCTATCCTTGGAAACATACTCTCATGCATTGTTTGATATAAGAAGAGGAGGGCTTTGGAATCCTTCTTCTTAGAGCTCTTCAGCAGATCTTTCTTTGTCTGAGTTAAATTGTTAAACTCATTTTCATCTACTGGTTCTTCAAATCCATCATCAACAAATTCCCATAAGTCTTGTGAGACAAGTAGGGCTCTCATGGTTATTGCCCAATAGTCATAGTTTTTCCCATTAAATTGTGGGAGCTGAGTATTAAACATACCCATGCTAGTGATGATGTTGGTGCTGGTGCTGGAGCCAACCATTCTTGTTCTCTAAACTATGCTTCAAAAACTTGATTGTGTATTTAAAAATCACTGACTGTCTTCAACAGCAACACAAAAAAAACTTGAGAAATACCTTGGATTCGTTTGACTGAGTCTTCACTCTGCTGGAGAAGCTGCTGCAACAAAAATCCTTCCTTCAACTTCTTTGACACCTTCAAAGAGCCTGGACAAGCTCCAATACCATGTTGGAAATTTCTCGTAATTTCAAACACAAAAGAAGAGAGAAGAATGCTTTGTTTTCTCCACAGGATCTTAACACAGGGAACCTAAATTTTTCTGAGTAGAGAGTTTTCAACACACATGGAAACACTATGTATTCATTAATAAAACAACTTGTTACAAAAGATCTTCCTCTTAACACAGTGATTCACCAAGAACTTCCAAAAAAAATTACTGTCTCTTTTAGAAATTTTACACTACTGTGTGTAAAATTTCTTTACATTCACTGCTGTAAAAACATTTTCCTTCACATTTTACATTCAACAAAAAATTCCTTTACCCTAATGCGTATTCGATGTGCTCAAAGTGTTGTAAAAAGAAATCCCCTCTTTTTCATTTCGCACTGTTGTGCGTTTTTTACATTTCATATGCAATTTAAAAAAAACATAACATACCATATGTTTTTACTTGTGCCCTAAAAACTAGAACTACACCCGTAAATAAAAAACATTTACATATGCCCATACTTCCCGTGAATAAAAAACTTAAAGACTTTACCAAAACTTACCTATCATAATAAATTCAAAACTTAAAGACTTTACCAAAACTTACCTATCATAATAAATTCATTTATTACTTCAGTGTGGTGAAAAATTAATTTCTCGTCCTTTTACTACGATCAACCAAAAATTTACTTCACGCAAGTTCAAATTGTGCAGGCCCGTTGATTTAATCGGACGGTATATCGGGAGGCCCTTCCTTGCTGAACTTTACCGTCCAGGGAATGGGTGGTTTTGAAAAGTCTCAATCACGTGGCAGCTGGTCTATGTGTTCGGAGCCCTCTTGAAAAATACCACTGATGCGTGAAGGCTGTGGGATATAAAACTGCCTGGTTTCCGGAATTAATACGCTCAATTGAAATTATTAATATTTCAACAATTTACACGCCACAATTTCGTGAGACTAGATTTTCCTTTTTTACCTTTTCTACTTTTTTTTTTAAATTTAAATAACTTAATGTTTAAATAATTTTTTTTCATGGCAGAAATGAATAAGCACCATCAAAAATTCAAAGTATTCAAAATTATAAAAATTCAGAATATTCAAAATTATAAAATTTAACCGTTGTAATTTCTATTTTCAAAAATTCTTGTCAAATTTTCTTAAAATATTACCAAAATTCTTATTATAATAAAAGAAAAATTATAACCTCTTTAAACCAAGTGTTTTGTTTTACACTGTAAATCAAAATTTCAAGAAGTCTAATCCACTCAAAACTTCATCAGTGTAAAACAAAATTTCAAGAAGTCTAATTCACTCAAAACTTCAATAATGAAGCTTCTAACAGAGATTTCTTATAACCTTAGTTTAAATAAATGGTATTTTTTTTTTTCTATCTAATCTTGCTCAAAATTTGGTACATATTTTTAGGAATTAAAAATTTAAATCGTTTAATGTAAGTTAATATTTAAAAAAAACTTCAAATCAATTTATCTATTAAAAATAGATTTTAAATAACAAAAAACAATATTATACTATCTTCTTTTAAAAAAAACCTTTTATTTATTAATTAGATTAACTCATTAAAAATTTAATCCAATATATAAAAAGATTTGACCTTAGAGAGGTCACCCTAGCAAGAATATAAATCCTGGTTATTATACAATAACAAAGTCATTGGCTATGAGATAAGCTTTTGAAATGTCAATAGTGATAACATAACATAACATGAGATTTCGAATAGAAAAATAACATGTTCTTTGGAATTTTATATAGATGGTAAATTTTATATATAAAATAGATGTAAAATTAATGATTAATTTTATCTATTGGATGATGAAATTTAAAATTTACGCAAATTATTTTCTGAATTATAAATAAAAATGTAAATAAGAGAAAGAGATTAGTAATATTGTGTAATTTTTTAAAATGAAAAATAAAGAGTTATTTATTTATTATTATTTTTTTTAATGTTAGATTTATTTCAATTATAGATTTATTAAATATATAGAGAAATCAAAATTTACAAAATATAATGTTTATTTTTTATTTTTCACAATATTGGATAAATTTGAAGATAAAACAGATAGCCTCACACACAACTATATATCACATGCTTCAATATAGAGATATTTTTAGTTTTAATTCTATTAAAATCTTCATAATACATATAACTTTATACATACATTTTTTATATTTTTCTTTGATATGTTTTATGAGTACATTAATAAGTATGTTTATTTTAGAATTGGGCTTTCTCAATTTTAATTTAATTATCAATAATTATTAGGTGGATGGTAGGAATTTTACCTCTACATAATATTCTAGAATATTTTTAATAGTAATCACAAACCAAAGGTTAAGACTTATCTCAAAAGTTGCTATGTCTTTTTTGTATTGAAAGAGAGTTGGGTTAGTTTAGAAATGACATGTTTAGGAATATAAATCATTATTTCTATTATTTATATTTCCCATACTTATATATAGAAAAAATCTTATTTCTAATTCTACTAAAATCTTCAAAATATATATAACAACATATATATGTTTATGGCATGATATATATATATATATATATATATATATATATATATATATATATATATATATATATATATATATATATATATATATATATATATATATATATATGGGGCACTTTGCATTACATCAAATGAGGATTATATAAACCAAAAATAATTTGCGGCTAGTTTTCTTTAAGGGAAACCAAATCAATAACATATTTTCAGAGTCTTGAGGTTGCTAAGACCTCATGTAAGTAGATCATATTGTAAATAGAAACTTATAAGAATATGTTGGTTGTGTCAGACCTTGACATACATCAACATGAAAACACAAAAAAACTACTAGTGTTGCAAGCAAAATCACAATGAGTCATAACAACTATTGGTTAGAATACCCATGCATCTGCACAGGTTGGTCACTACCCTTGTTTGAGGAGAAGGATATGTTCGTTGATCTCTTAGTTAGAATGGTTAGTGTACACTTCATGCTATTGGAAATATTGAGAAGGTGTGAATCAATATTCCACTTCAATTAGATATTTTAATCTTCAGAGCATTAATTTATATCAACATTAGATCAAAAACATAAATCAATAACACCATTCAACAATGCACAATATCAAAGGCAATAGACACGAGATTTTAGAACAAATTAACTTATCAAACGAGAATTGTAACCTCAAAACAAGAACTCTAGCCAAGAAAACCTAAAAAACATGAAAAAACAACCCAAAAACAAAAAGTGTGTATGCCAAAATGATGTTTTTTTTAAGGTTAAATTTTCAATTTTTTTTTAAATGATAGTAAAAACTATTTTTTTGCACAAAAAGGATGAAAAAAACCTTGAAAACGAAAAGTATTTAAGTTAGAACAAAAAAAAAATTGGTACAATTTCAACATTTTTTATAAATGACGCTAAAGATAAAATATCACGACTCCGAAAAACCTCAAAGTTCCAACAATTTTCAGGCATGACATTAAAGAGAAAATATCATGTTTATGAAAAGCCTAAAATTTCAACAATTTTAATCCATGTGTTAAAGATAAAATATCATGAGTATAAAAAACTCTAAAATTTTGTTGTAGTGGCTATAATCACCCTCCAAAATTTTTCCTTAGCTTCATTTTGAAGCCTCCCTACCAACCATCCTCAACAGCATGTCTTGCACTGTCAAGTACATGAGCTTCATTGGTTTTCTAGCAGTATGATAGCCTGTGCATGATAGCTTGTTGCATTCCCCTTAAAGGCTACTTCCCTAGACTTGGTCGAGCTACTGACTAGGCAACTCCCTCAAGAAATTACATAATTCTGGAGGGGAACCAACCTTCCCTCTAGAAATTACGCAATCCTGACTGGTAGCCTACTGGGCTTAGAAGTTGCGTAATCCTGACTGGTAGCCTGCTAGGCTCAGAAGTTGCGTAATCCTTACAGTCAACCTTCCCAGAAAAAACTACATAATCTGGCCTAGCAAGACTGCTCAACCCAGAAATTACGCAATTTTGGGCAACAATCAGCTTCTCAGCCTAGAAACTGTGCAATCCCTCTGGGCAGCCATCCTAGCTCCCTCCCAGAAATGTGAAAATTTCTCCCTCAAACAAGCAGGTTCTTGCATGTGCCATTGGGTTGACCAATTCCACTTGGGACCGAGAAAACTTGACTTGCATGCATGGGCTTCTTTTTCCCGAAATAGAAAAAAACAACATCCAAAATCATCCCTAGATTTTAGGGAGCTATTTTTAGTAGCTGGAGGTTACATGCAAAGATCATTTTAGAAACTTTCCTCCAAGTGTCACTTTTTCCTAGATTTGTGGCATGCGCGTCATCAGCATCAAACTTATTTATTCGACATTTCAGAGCTCATTCCTTCACATTGATCTTTGACACATCCAGCTAAGATATTTCCGGGTAAGTTTGCTTAACTTGTCTTTTGCAGCATTTCTGTCGCTTTTTGTGTTTTGGCTTGTGTGGGTGTTGTATGCTTCATTTTTGTGAACACTTGCTGTCATTTGCATGCATGTTAACTTGTACTAGCACCGTTTCAGTTTTTGTTAGTATCTCACCACTGTCACATGCATGACACTATTTTGCACGAATGGTCACTGATTCGACGACTCATTTCACACACATGCATGTTGTTTTATTTTCTGAATCTTGCATTCACTGTTTGCATGCACGCACATTCACTCCTGCTTACACTTAGTATCGCCATGCATTCACCTCCACATTTTCTTTCAGTTGCCCATCTGCGGGTCTAAGCAACCTTAGCGCGGACTCTGCCTCACCAAGACAACATTACGCAATCCTAAGAGGGAAGGCTCTACCTTCCTCCCAGAAACTACACATTTTTGCCTAGTGACTGCTGCTAGTATTTCATTTCGCAGTTCTAAGAGGCAGTGACTGGTGGCCCAGAAAATTACGCAATGCAGTCATTGGGCCTGTAACCCTTGCCAGCTGAAATTGCGCACTGCGCAATCCCAACACTCAGCAGGCTAGTCTGGATTGCGCATTGCACAATTCAAGCTGCCAACCAACCTCTAGATAGTTGAGACTGCCTTTTGCGCAGTTCCGGCAGCAGTCTCTCGGCCTCCCAAGAAAAATTACGCAATCCTTAGCAATTAATCCCAAGGTATGTTGCATGTTGTTCCTCAAGTTAGCTTTGGTTTTAGCTTATGGATTTCTTGCCATGCATGTCTCCATGTCTCCAGATATAGCAGGAGTTCATCCGCCTTTTAGCAGTTCAAGCTCAATGGCCTCCAAGAGAGTAGGATCAAAGGACATGGACAAAAGTGCAACTGGAGCAACAGTTGAGCGAGTGTCTACAAGTTTGTCGATCTATGAAGACATGAAGCTAATTGTAGACAAGGACATCAAGCTGAAATGGCAAGAGTTCAATGATGCATTTGCAGGCACTTTTGGGGAAGACCTCGAAGACCACCAAGTCTATGTGAATATTCACAAGTCCAACTTGTACGAATTGCATGTAGGTATCCTGTGTTCACATGCACGAACATGATACATTGGATTGTCTCGTGCACTAATCCCAAGATGATGACATTGATCAGTGTCAGCGAGACGGAGATTGCAACTTTCAAGGCACAGGATTATGAACAGATGTACCATATGTCAAAGCTAGTGATCACCATGGAGACACCCTTTAGCATACCCAGCAATAATGCGAATTTTGGGGATATCTTGAAGAACTGAGTAAAGGAGCCAGCCAAATTCAGGATGACACCCAACTAGGCTTACAAGGCGAAGATATTATGGAAGTCGTATCAATACTTGGTCACCTTTGCATGTTGCTTGTATGGCCAAGAGAGCATGGAAACCTTCCTGCAGAGCCGGGTGATCGTGTTGGACCAACTAGACAGTGAAGGCAAAGCATGCAATTGGTCCAACATGTTGGCTCACAGGCTCAAGGAACAGGTAACAAGAGCACGATAGCCACCCAAAGATCAGTGAGAAGAAATCTACATGTCCTCTTACATCTTGGATGCAATCTGTGCCCGTCAGGAGTTCCTGGGCTTGAAGTGGACATGGACATCGACAGAGACCTTTATGAACACTTGTTATAAAATGTTTTCTGAATGCAGCTTCAGAGGAGTCATCACACAACTGTCAGATCATTTTGTCACCCCGGTCTACAAGATGATATTTAAGCAGGATCCACCTTACATGTCGAAGGCATCAATGGAGGCATTGATCGACATAGCTAATTGGTATGTCTCACTGTTTGACACCTTCATACAGATGTACAGTGCAGAGAAGCCTCCACATGTTTTGCCGAAGTTTTCCTTGGAACATCTTGTCTTGCAAGAAGTATCATACCACATCTCTGCAAGATTGTTAACTAGGCTACACCGAAAGAAGAAGGCACCTTGGTCTGCTCTTCCATTGCATATCAGGTTATACGATATATGGAATTTCAAGCACACAGATCTTGAAGCAGAGGAGATCAAGAAATATCCATTTGACACTCGAAGCTACAATCTGTATGATCCACAACGTTTTGTAAAATATCACTACGTGAGAGTACAAGTTCAGTGGATCCACGAGGCGTGTCATTGGGCAGAGGAGGACCCATAGAGATATTTTTATAGCTTCTCCAGGCCCAGTGAAATAATAGAAATTATTGTGGAATGGTTAGCGCAACAGCATCCAAGATAGCACTAGCAGCAACAACAACAAACGTAAACATACTAGTGCACGACAAAGGAAAGAGGAAGATTGTCGATAAGCGCAGAGGTAGAGAAAAGTTGCAAGTTCTGAGTAGACCCACTTATGCAGAAAGCAGGTTTGGAAATAGAGGTGAAGAGGCAACAATGCTATAAGAGGAACACGCAAAGGTAGATAGAAAAATGGAGAATGGAGGGAATAGAGAAAGAGTTGCATGAGTTAAAGGAGAAACTCCGGAAGGAACAGGAGCTATGCAAACATGAGAAGGAAGTGCATCAAGAATAGGTACAACAGGGAGCGTAACATGTACAAACAGATGAAACTGTGCCCGTACAGGTAGTCGAATCATCTAAATCGCTGGCACCAAGTAGACAGGGTGAGCAATCGCAGGAGCAGGACTTCGCTCAAGAGATTAAATAAGCACTTGATCAGATGGATACAGACATGGAGAAACATGAGTTAGAGCAAGAACTTCTCATGCACCTTCCATGACTTGCTGCATATGTCACACCCTTGCTACAAACAAGGACATCTTACTTTCCTCTGTGTGAAATTGTGGTCAAGGCGATACCATACGACACACTGCTAGGAATCCTACACCAAACAGTCTGAGGTCTAGTAGGGAATTCTTACTAGGGAGATCCCCTGACATATTGGCGAGTCCAACACTCTCAACATTTCTGGTGCTAGAAGGAGGGTCAGATGAGAAGTTGTGTCCTCTCATCCTGTTTTGAAACTTTCCACATCTATGACAAATTCTGTCACACTCACCCCTCCATGATGTTTTTCGCATGCCGAACTTCTCGACATCACGAGGGAGTTTTTCATCTCTTTTCTGAATTCATGTATGATGGTGAAGGCGAAGTGACCTGGCCTGAGTACTTAGAAGACTTTTATACATTCCTTGAGAATGCAGACGAGTTCTATGTGGAAGAGGTCAGTCTGTTGCTTGCATACACACTTCGGGAATCTCCACAATGGTGGTGTTGCAGCCTACTGACTGATAGTGCGCACTCACTCAAGAAGTTTTGTGATCTCGTTGAATCTACTTTCCACCATTTTGATCCAGACCTATTGACCAAAAATTGTTACAACAATGGAAGGCCTCGCATGAATCGCTTATGGATTTTGGCAATGCTTCCGTGTTTTGCAGTTTGAAGCTCTGAAAAGTTATATGAAATTTCCATATCTTTGGGATAGATTTGAGTATTGTCTTAAAAATTCAGTCCATCCCAAGAAGAATTTTGAGCCCAAGCCTCACTCAACATACTTCAATGATGGAGTTTCACAATCACAGATGGATATGATCACTATCACAAGTGATTTTCCATCGTCCCCTCATCAAATAGCTCCACCACTGCAGTGATGTGGGAAAATGGACACACACATATGTTCAACTGTCACATCCTCCCAACATCACTTCGCTTAATTTTTGTGTAGATTTGGTTGTGAGTCCATTAAGTTATCACATGAATTTTGTACCTCGACCTTCGTCTTCGTACTCGGATGATCCTCTAGATGATACTGTCTTTTGTTCTTCCATTCCAGACTCTACACTTGTTTTGAATGAGGATCAAGCCATCGATAGAGTTAGTGTTGCAAAACCAACATGTGTTGTCATTCATGAAGAGTATGATTGGGAGCTTGAGCATCAACACTCGACGAAGTATGAATCCCTTCTATCCGAGCCCCCTCCATTCTTTCCTGACATATTTGGTGAACCTACCATCCATGATTTCGCATGTGTATCTCCGTCTATGGATGCACCCATTGTTGATCATTCGCAGGACACACCAGATGTTAGTCCTTCATCCGACAACAAAGAGAATAAATTATTCACTGAAAATCCACTTGACCTTTCATTTGCCTTTTCCAGAAATATAGAGGGTGAATTTGTCCGCTTCTCATATACCCCTCTATTTGATTCATGAGATCATGAGGATCCTGATGAAGTCATTTATTTTTTTGATCGCAGCTGTCGTGATCTATTTACTCCTATATTCAATCACCATGATGATTCTATCACAGTTGATTTTTCAAAGCCACCTGTTTATGATGATCTATCTGTTGACGAAGTCGAAACCCCCCAGGCTATCGAGGCACTTCAGCCTGAGCTAATGATTATGTCAAGCCCTCGCTGTCTTGAGGTTGGTTTCAGTTTCGATCAGGAAATTTGTGAAACACTCAAGGCTCCTCATCACTCATCTGTATGCATTGAAGATCAATCTCACACACATATCACACTTCCTCCACTTGAACTACATGATCCCATCACTCATGCATTGGAGGAATCTTACATTGCAAGCACACGTGCACGACGCGAGTTTTCTTTGCTTCTTTCATTTGCTTGCATGTCACATTCAAGAGTATGTGTATGCTTAACAGCTGCACACAGTGTCGCACCGCACCATGGTGAGTCCACGGGCTGTATGTCATGCACTTGCACTCACTTATGTTCTGTGGACACATTTAAAATTGGAGTATTTTTGTCTTCATTTTAATATCATTCATGTTTGTTGGTTCGTGCAACTATGTTGTTCGCGAACCATGACTTCACCAACATGGGTCGACCAATGCGCCGGTGGGTACATTGGAAGTATCACTTTGCATGATCAGGTCCATGCATCGTTAGCTTAGGAGTAGGAGTAGTGTTTTCTTTTAGTTTGTTTGCTTACTTGTTTTACATGCTTATATGTTTGCTTACTTATTTTCTTACTCGCTTTTCTTTCACATTTACTTCTGCTTTCATTTTGTTTTGTGTTTGTTTTCTTGTTTTGCACTTGTAGGTTAGTTTCACATGAGACTATGCGCGACTCTTGAAATAAGCTGGGTAACGTATAAGAGGACATGTGCAGTTATCAATGCTTAGTTATCTGTCACCCTACCTCTGTATGAAGAACTTGTTATATTTAGTCCATGATATGCCAATGGAAAATATGTACTATTCGAAGTGAACCTTGGTGAAAAGACAATGCTTGTACACTAACTAGTGTCACCTACTCTAGTCGGTTGTTTTTGGGTTAACCCTTATCACCTCAGTTAAGTAGAGTAAGCTGAGGGGGAAAACTTAACAATCACGTCAGAGGTATCTATAAACTACATCTCTAAGGTAACAACCTCTTCTGCTCTCAATAAGTCAAGATCACTCTTCTACCTTTGAAATGAATAAGTGCTATGCACAATTATGAAAAATGAAAAAAGTGAAAAGTGAATTTAAAAAAAAAATGATAAATAAATAAGGTGAAAGAAGAGAAAGGCTTCCTTCATAGAGAGATGATGCAAATAACTATGTCGGGGTACTGACCAGGCTTGTTGGCAGTGAAGTTATGTTTGTGTTCCTGTGTGACTCCGCTGGGGTACTGTCCATGCCTGCTGGTAGCGGAGCAACACCAAAGATGAAACTAAGACTCTGATGACTATACTGCTTGTGCACCAATATAACCCTCATCCCCAATTGAAACAATTGTGTTGGCTTGGCTTGGAATGTGTGTCAACTGACCAAGAGCTTGGCAGATGCTACATATTACAATCAAGTGAGTGCGGAAACCAAGACAAATAGAGAACTGAAAAATACTTTCGGATATGTTAGGCTTGTTTTTCACGAAAAAGGTCTATTTAGAGAGCTAGAGTTCTACTAGTGTCACCAAGTGTTATAGCGGCTACAACCACCATCCAAAATTTTTCCTTAACTTCGTTTTGGAGCCTCCCTACCAACCATCCTTAGCAATATGTCTCGCACTATCAAGTACATGAGCTTCATTGGTTTTCTAGCAGCATGACAGCTTGTGCATGATGGCTTGTTGCATTCCCCTCATAGATTGCTTCCTCGGACTTGGTCCATCTACTGGCTAGGTAGCTCCCTCAAGAAATTGCGAAATTCTGGAGGGCAACCAGCCTTCCCTCCAGAAATTGCACAATCCTAACTGGCATCCTGTTGGGCTCATAAGTTGTGCAATCTTATCAGTCAACCATCCTAGGAAAAACTACACAATCTGACCGAGCAGGATTGCTCAGCCTATATATTGTGCAATTCTGGGCAGTAGTCAGCTGCTCAGCCCAAAAACTATGCAATCCCTCTGGGTAGCCAAGCCAGCTCCCTCCCAAAAATGTGCAAATTTCTCCCTCAGGCAAGTAAGTTTTTACATGTGCCATCGGGTTGACCAGTTCCTCCCGTGACCGAGAAAACTTGACTTGCATGCATGGGCTACTTTTTCCTGAAATAGCAAAAAGCAACATGCAAAATCATTCCTAGATTTTAGGGAGTTATTTTTAGCAGTTGGATGTTACATGCAAAGATCGTTTTAGAAACTTCCCTCCAAGTGTCGCTTTTTCCTATATTTGTGGCATTTGCGTCATGAGCATCAAACTTATTTATTCAATGCTTCAGAGCTCATTCCTTCACATCAATCTTGGAGTTATGAAATCCCACAACACATCGAGGAGTCTTCGACACATCAAGCTCAGTTATTTCCCGATAAGTCTGCTTAACTTGTATTTTGCAGCATTTTTGTATTTTTTGTGTTTTTCCTTGTGTGAGTGATGTCTGCTTGATTTATGTGAATGCTTTCTAACATTTGCATGCATATTAGCTTGTACTAGAACCGTTTCAGTTTTGTTATCATCTCATTCCTGTCGCATGCATGACAGTGTTTTGAACGAATGGTCTCTAATTCGGCGACTTGCTTCACATGCATGCATGTTGTTTTGTTTTTTGAATCTTGCATTCACCATTTGAATTCACAATCATTCATTCATGCTTACACACAGTATTGCCATGCATTCACCTCCACATTTGATTTTAGTTGCCCCTCAGCGGGTCTAGGAATCCTTGGCCCGGACTCTACCTCACCAAGACAACATTGTGCAATCCTGAGAGGGAAGGCTCTGCCTTGCATTATGAAATTTTAAGAGGTAGTGATTGTTGGCCCAGAAAATTGAATAATGCAATCACTAGGCCTGCAACCCTTTCTAGCTGAAATTGTGCATTGCGCAATCCCAACGCTCAACAGGCCAGCCTAGATTACGCATTACACAATTCCAATAGTTAGCCAACCTCCAGATAGCCCGAACTGCTTTTGTGCAGTTCCGGTAGCTAGTCTCCTGGCCTCCCAAGAAAAATTGCACAATCCTTGGCAGTTAATCCCCAGGTATGTTTCATGTCGTTCCTCAAGTTTGCTTTGGTTTTAGTTGACAGATTTCTTACCATGTATGTCGCCATGTCTCTAGATCTAGTAGGTGTTCGTCTTCCTCTCAGCAGTTAAGGATCAATGGCCTCTAAGAGAGCAGGATCAAAGGACACCGACAGACGCACAAGTGGATCAGCATTTCAGCGAGTGCCTACTAGTTTGTCGATCTATGAAGATACCAAGCTGATTATAGACAAAGACATCAAACTGAAATGGCAAGAGTTCAATGATGCATTTGCAGGCACTTTTGAGGAAGACCTCAAAGATCGACAAGTCTATGTGAACATTCACAAGTCCACTTGTACTAGATTGCATGCAGGTATCCTGTGTTCCCATGCGCTGACATGATACATTGGATCATCTCGCACACTGATACCGAGACAATGACATTGAGCAGTGTCAGCGGGACAGAGATTGCTACCTTTAGGGCACATGATTATGAACAGATGTATAATATGTCGAATCTAGTGATCACCATGGAGACAACCTTCAACATACGAGCAACAATGCAAACTCTAGGGATATCTTGAAGAACTGGGTAAAGGATCCAACCAAATTCTGGATGACACCAAACTAGGTTTACAAGACGAAGATACTATGGAAGGTGTATTAATACTTGGTCATATTTTCATGTCGCTTGTATGGCCACGAGAGCACGAAAACCTTCCTGCAGAGTTGGGTGATCGCATTGGACCAACTAGCTAGTGAAGGAAAAGCATGCAACTAGTCAAACATGTTGGCTCACAGGTTGAAGGAACAGGTAACAAGAGCTTGACAACCACCCAAAGGCCAGAAAGCAGAAATCTACATGTCTGCTTACATCTTGGATGCAATCTGTGCCTATCGGTAGTTCCCAAGCTTGAAGTGGGCATGGGCATCGTCGGAGATCACTTTGAACAATTATTTTCAGATGTTGTCTGAATGCAGCTTCGGAGGAGTCATCATATAGCTGTCAGTTCATTTTGTCACCCCCGTGTACAAGATGATATTTGAGCAAGATCCACCTTGCATGTCGAAAGAAGAGAGGCACTAATCAACATAGAAGATTAGTATGCCTCAATGTTCGACACCTTCATACGAATGTACAACACGAAGAAGCCTCCACATGTTTTGCCAAAGTTTTCCTTGGACAAGCTCGTCATGTAAGAAGTATCATACCACATCTTGGCAGGAATGTCAGATAGGTTGCACTGGAAGAAGAAGGCACCTTGGCTCACACTTTCATTGTTGATCGGCTTATATGAGATACATAATTTCAAGCATGCAGATGTCGAAGTAGAGGATATCAAGAAATATCCATTCGACGCTTGAAGCTACAATCCATATGACCCGCATTGTTTTGTAAAAGATCACTGCGCGAGAGTATAGTTTCAGTGGATCCACAAGGCGCGTCATTAGGCAGAGGAGGACCGATAGAGATATTGTTACAGCTTCTCCAGGCCCAATGAACTAGTCAACATCGCTATGGAATGGTTAGCGAAGTAACATGAAGCAACATCCAGGAGAGTAGCAGTAGCAGAGGTAAACATACCATCGCGCGACAAAGGAAAGAGGAATTTTATCAACATCATGGAGGTAGAGCAAAGCTTCAAGTTTTGAGTAGACCCACTTGTGTAGAAATAAGCTTTAGCAATAGAGGCGAATAGGCAATGGTCCGATAAGAGGAACACGCAAAGGCAGAGAGAAAAATGGAGAATGGAGGAAATAGAGAAGGACTTGCATGAGTTGAAGGAGTAACTCCAGAAGGAACAGGAGATGCGTAGGCAGGAGAAAGAAACGCAACAAGAACAGGTACAAAACGGGGTGTAACATTTATAGACAGATGAAATTGTAGCCATACAGGTAGTCAATTCATCTAAACAACTGACACCAAGCAGACAGGGTGAGAAATCACAAGAGTAGGACTTCGCTCAAGAGATTGAACAAGCACATGAGCAGATGGATACAGACATGGAGCAACATGAGTTAGAGAAAGACATCGACCTCATGCCTCACCACCAAGAGGTCGACCCACTGACTTTACCAGATCTAGAAGCAGAGCAAGTCCCAAGCGACCAAGGAGACACTGAAATCCTTGGAGACAATCCAGAGGGAGAGATTCACAACATCTCATTCGATGAGTCCCAACGTAGAATTGTGTAATCTCACAGAGTGTCAAGTCTAGATGACAACACATCTCCTATGCAGTTTGAGGAACCAGTGATAGTGTCTGACGTGTGCAAGAATCCAATAGCATTGGCCGATGCTACCAGAGAATATGACGAAGCCACTAGCTTGAGTGTTTGCCTCTTGATAGCTGAGAATGAGCGAATGGATAACCAGTTACAGACGGCCAAGCAGGGAGGAGAACTGGTTACAACATCTACCTGAGCATAATTAAAGGAAATATTGAATGAAGTATTGTCCCTTCAGACAGTCATGCAGGCATTGTATTCCAATTTTGGCACCGTGCATAAAGCAATTGTCCATCTCAACGGTTGGCGGAAGCGATGTGCTAGAAGAGAATGTATCTTGTCGAACGTGCATGCTATTGTTGATTACATGCAAACATGGACAATGAGATACAAGGGAGCCCTGTTACACTTTCTCAAGATGATGAAGCCTAGAGCGGTCGAGCCGAAGACATGCATCCAGAGTCAAATCTAGAACTATGAAGAACTCCCGTAGCTCATCACTAGTCTATAGGCTTCCCATGCATGGGTATTCAAGAGTATGGATGTTGTTGTGCCATCGAGTTAACCAGTTCCACCCGAGACCGAGAAAAATTGACTTGTAGGCATGGGTTGATTTTTCCTAAAATAGCAAAAAGTAACATGCAAAAATCATCCCTAGATTTTAGGGATCTATTTTTAGTAGTTGGAGGTTACATGCAAAGATCGTTTTAGAAACTTTCCTCCAAGTGTCGCTTTTTTCTATATTTGAGGCATGCGCATCATGAGAATCAAACTTATTTATTTGAAACTTCAGAGGTCATTCCTTCACATCGATATTGGAGGTCTGACATCCCACAACACATATAGGAGTCTTCAACACATCCAGCTCAACTATTTCCAAGTAAGTCCACTTAACTTGTCTTTTGCAACATTTATGTCGCTTTTTGTGTTTTGGCTTGTGTGAGTGTTATCTACTTGATCTCTGTGAACACTTGCTTTCATCTGCATGCATATTAGCTTGTAGTAGCACCGTTTCAGTTTTCATTAGCATCTCACTGTTGTCGCATACATGACACTATTTTGTACAAACGGTCGCTGATTTAGCGACTTCCTTCACACACATGAATTTTGTTCCATTTTCTAAATCTTGCATTCATTGTTTGCATGCATGATAATTCACTCCTGCTTACACTCAGTATCGCCATTCATTCACCTCCACATTTGCTTTCAGTTGCTTGTCGGTAGGTCTGCGCAACCTTGGCCCAGACTCTACCTCACCAAGACAACATTACGCAATCCTGAGAGGGAACGCTCTGCCTTCCTCATAGAAACTAAGCATTTTTTCCTAGTGACTGTCCTCCAGTCTTGCATTGCACAATTCTGAGAGGTAGTGACTACTGGCGTAGAAAATTGCACAATGCAGTCACTGGGCCTCCAACCCTTGCCAGCTGAAATTGTGCATTGCGCAATCCCAACACCTAGCAGGCCAGTATGGATTGTGCATTGTGCAATTCCAGTAGGCAGCCAACCTCCAAATAGCCTAGACTACCTTTTTATTAGTTCTAGCAGCTAGTTTCCCGGCCTCCTAGGAAGAATTGCGTAATCCTTGGCAGTCAATCCCCAGGTATATTGCATGTTATTCCTCAAGTTTGCTTTGGTTTTAGATGATGGATTTCTTGCCATGCATGACACCATGTCTCCGGATCTAGTAGGTGTTCATCCGCCTCTCAACAGTTCAGGATCAATGGCCTCCAAGAGAGCATGATCAAAGCACACCGATGGAAGCACAAGTGGAGCAGTGACTGAGCGAATGTTTGCAAGTTTTTCGATCTATGAAGACACCAAGCTGATTGTAAACAAGGACATCAAGATGAAATGGCAAGAGTTCAATGATGCATTTGTAGGCACTTTTGGGGAAGATCTCAAAGACTGCCAAGTCTATGTGAACATTCACAAGTCCATCTTGTACCAGATTGCATGCAGGTATCTCGTGTTCCCGTAAGCGGACATGATACATTGGATCATCTCACACACTGATCCTGAGACGATGACATTGAGTAGTGTCAACAGGATGGAGATTGCTACCATTAGGGCACAGGATTATGAACAAATGTACCATATGTCGAATCCAATGATCACCATGGAGACACCCTTCAGCATACCAAGAATAAATGCAAACTCCAGGGATATCTTGAAGAACTAGGTAAAGGAGCTAGCCAAATTTAGGATGACACCAAACCAGGTTTATAAGACGAAGATACTGTGGAAGGCGTATCAATACTTGGTCATCTTTTCATGTCGCTTATATGGCCAAGAGAGCATGAAAACCTTCCTGAAGAGTTGGGTGATCGTGTTGGACCAACTAGACAGTGAAGGAAAAGCATGCAACTGATCTGACATGTTGGCTCATAGGCTGAAGGAACAGGTAACAAGAGCTCAACATCCATCCAAAGGTCAGCAAGCAGAAATCTACATGTCCGCTTACATCTTGGATGCAATCTATGCACGTCATCAGTTTCCAGGATTGAAGTGAGCATGGACATCGGTGGAGACCTCTGTGAACACTTATTGTAAAATGTTGTCTGAATGTAGCTTCAGAGGAGTCATCACACAACTGTCAGATCATTTTGTCACCCCGGTGTACAAGATGATATTTGAGTAGGATCCACCTTGCATGCCGAAGGAAGCAATGAAGGAACTGATTGACATAGCTAATTGGTATGCTTCACTGTCCATCAACTCCATATGGATATACAACATGGAGAAGCCTTCGCATGTTTTTCCAAAGTTTGCCTTGGACAAGCTCGTCATGCAAGAAGTAGCATACCACATCTCGGCAAGAGTGTCAGCTAGCCTGCATCGGAAGAACGAGGCACCTTGGCCTGCTCTTTCATTGCAGATCGAGTTATATGAGATACATAATTTCAAACACGCGGATGTCGTAGCAAAGGAGATCAAGAAATATCCATTCGATGCTCAAAGCTACAATCCATATGACCCGCATTGTTTTGTAAAAGATTACTACGCGAGAGTACAATTTTAGTGGATCCACGAGGCATGTTATTAGGCAAAGGAGGACCCATAGAGATATTGTTATAGCTTCGCTAGGCCTAATGAACCAGTCATCATTATTGTGGAATGGTTAGCGAAGCAACATCTAAGAGAGCACCAGCAACAGAGGTAAACCTACTAGCGTGCGACAAAGGCAAGAGGAAGATTGTCAATAGCACAGAGGCAGAGCAAAGCTACAAGTTCTGAGCAGATCCACTTGTGTAGAAAGCATCTTTGGCAATTGAGGCAAAGAGGCAACGACGTGATAAGAGGAATGCGCAAAGGCAAAGAGAAAAATGGAGAATGAAGGAAACAAAGAAGGAGTTGCATGAGTTGAAGGATAAACTCCGAAAGGAACAGGAGTTGCGGAGATAGGAGAAGGAAGCATAGCAAGAATAGGTACAATAGGGGGTGAAACATGTACAAACAGATGAAACTGCACCTGTATAGGTAGTCGACTAATCCGAACAACTGGCACCAAGCAGACACGGTGAGAAATCGTAGGAGCAGGACTCGCTTAAGAGATTGAACAAGCACTTGAGCATATGGATACAGACAATGTGCAATAGGAGTTAGAGCAAAACATCAACCTCATGCCTCACCACTAAGAGGTCGACGCACCAGCTTTTCCGAATCCAAAAGCGAAGCAAGTCCCAAGCAACCAAGGAGACACCGCAATCCTTGGAGATAATCCAGAGGGAGAGATGCACAACATCTCATTCGATGAGTCCCAACATAGAGTTGTGCAATCTTGCAGAGTACTTCGAATGACAACACGTCTCTTGCGTAGTTTGAGGAACAAGTGATCATTTCTGACATGCACAAGCATCCGACAACATTGGCCAATGCTACGACAGAATATGTCGAAGCCACTAGCTCGAGTGTTCGCTTCTTGATAGCTTAGAATGAGTGAATAACTAAGGAGTTATAGACGACTATGGAGGGAGGAGAACTAGTTACAACATCCGCCCAAGAATAATTGAAGAAGGAAATACTGGATGAAGTATTGTCCCTTCAGAAACTCATGTAGGTGTTGTATTCCAAGTTTGGCATCGTGCATAAAGAAGTTATCCATCTTAATGGTTGGTAGCACTAATGTGCTAGAAGAACACGTATCTTTTCGAACGTGCATGCTATTGTTGATTACATGAAAGCATGGACAATGAGATACAAGGGAGCCCCGTTATGCTTGCCCAAGATGATGAAGCCTAGAGCAGTCGAGCTGAAGGCACACATCCGGAGTCAAATGCAGAACTATGAAGATATCTCGCAGCTCATCACTAGTCTACAAGCTTCCCATGCAAGGGTATTCAGGAGTATGGATGTTGTTGTGTGCACACACACAATCCCAACTATTGGGACACTCACCGAGGTAAAGACAAAGGCACAAGTCCGACTGGAGCTTGACTCGTACTTTGACGAGTTGATGTGCATAACCACCAGCCCATACTTGGTGATCAGTGCAGACACCATGCATCAGTATGTCGTTGGTCCAGCGACACTCAAGACAATGATGCACATGTTATCAGATGAGTTGGACAAAGGAGCCTAAGTAGTGTACCCAGATGCTATGGAGGCAAGAGTTCGTTTCCAGAAATATTTCACCATAGAGTACACAGACAGCATTGTAGACTACCAAGCATGGAATCTGTTATCGCTCAGGTTGTCCCTTGGCTCCTTAAGGGATACGGCCGAGGTAACACCGAACCAATCTTTGGACTGCGGGTCCTAGCCTAACTGCAATAAGAGAGGGCTCTCTTTTCATAATTTAGCTTTGTTTAGGGTGATTTTAGGCTATTTATTGAGTACAAGGGGTTTTGTTTGTGTTTTGGTGGGATGATTGATCTATTCAAGCAGAGTTGGCATGCAAAGTGTAAGAAGTTCAAACCATTGGGCATGGAGTCAATGAATGTGAACTGAAGGGTGTGTTTTCTTTGACAGAAGAGGAATACAGAGCAGGATAGCTACACATGGACCAATATTCAAATTGGAAATGAGATGAAATGGAGGTCAGGGAATGAAAGGCAATTAAGTAGCTTTCATCATGCTAACAGAGGGAAGGTGAGTGAACATTATATAGGAGCAATCAAGAATTCCTAAACAATATTCATATATGAAGGAACTAGTGTAAATATGAGCCAAGAGGTATTCATATTCATAGCTAATTCAGAAGAGAACATAGAGAAATAACAAGAATTGAGCATAGAGTGTTGTTAAGCGAATTCTGAGCTATTCTTCTTTTCTGTTATTTAGATCATGACACAAGGGTGATATAAACACATTAAAACTGAAAACAAAGGCAAGAAAGACTTATTGAGCCATGAAGAAACACGGGAATCCTGTAATTAGCTCTTTAGCCATCAAATCCACAATAGACAGTTCATAATCCAAAAGTTCCAACAATCTTTGATCGTAGAAACTCTCAGGTTTATAGCGCAAGTCTCAAATGAGATTATCAACCAACCAACCCTTTAAAATAGTGCATGGGGTGGTTTATATAGGGAAAATATCCAAAAATATCTACAAAAAAGATCTTGAATAAATTTGAGGTAAATCAGGCTTTAATCCTAACTTGTGCTGAAAATAAATGCTAGAAATATCTATAACAGTTGTGCATGAGGCAACAGCCTCATAAACTGACTATCTAAGGTTGTGCATGAGGCCGCAACCTCAAAAATGGATTGATGTGGTCCTTTGAACCATGTGCTGGCCTCATGGCCACAACTCTGTATTAACTATGTCTTGAATACTAAAACGTTGCCCAATGTGTCTTTATACACCGCTTCTGCAAAAAATTTGGGCTTTAAATCACTTGAACTGCTTCTTTAGGCGGTTTTGCTGCTGCTAAGTGGCTTTAAGACATTTAATAATGATCTGGTGAGCTTTGATGGCCCAACACTACTTTATTGACTTTGATGGGGGCCTCTTAATATTTGCTTGATTTGGAAATACGGATTTCCATCGAAAACACTAACTGATACTCTTTGTCGCTTCCTCTGATATACTTTCAATGAACTTGGGCACCTTCTTGGCTTCTGATACACTTTGACTGTCCCATCGCCCCTTCTTTATAAACCTCATCATCATCATCATCATCGTCGCTATTCTCTGTGTCTGATAAATCTTTTTTCTTTGAAACCTTTTTACGAGGCTTTTTCACAGCTTTGATAGAAGTTTTAGCAATTGCCCCATCAGATACACCTTTTCGTTTCTTTCCTGATTTGATTGCAGACTATTTTTTTTTGTTTGGTGTAACCTCCACGCCCTCCACAGCAGCTTCTGTGGGACTCAAGCCGTCATATACATCAAGCTTTTCTATTCGATCACCCATATTCGTTCGATCAACCACTATAAGGGAGTGTCCGATACCACAAGCAACACTGATCGCGTGCATTCCTTCAAGAATATCAATTTTCTTCGGATTTGCGGATGACTTTGGCCCAAGTGGACCGAATCCGAGTTCTCCATACTGGGATGTGCCAAAGCCAATAACTGAATCATTTGCACCACGTACACTATGTGTATTACCAGAATCCATGCATCGTATTTTCCCTAACAAAACCTTCTGCTTTGAACTTGGGAAGCATAAAATTGTCCTGCTACAATTCCTTGATCATCTTCTGATAGCCTGACTATGGCGATCTCTTGACCATTCTCTCCCAAGATCGGATGTTTGTTTTCTTTATGAAGGGTTCCTTTCACAATCTCTATATGACAGTCATAAAATTTTGGTCCATGACGTACCTTGCATTGTGGATTTTCAAGATCCTCTGGAGTAGCACCTAAAATCCATTTTAATGAGCTAACATGAAATGAGTGCCTTTTCTTGTTAGGAGAAAAATAATTCCTTGAAACAAATATGACATTGTTCTCAGCATCTTTCGCAACGACATACCATGGTCCTCCAGGAAGTCGAAGACCTTGACGCTGCCCAATTGTATAAAACCAAAATCCTCTGTGCTTCCCAAGAAAATCCCCTACCTCTGCTTCTAACAGTATACCTTCCATCTCACCAATATGTCTTGCCACAAATTCACTGAACTTCACCTTGCCCAGAAAACACAGTCCTTGCGAATCTCTCCAATCTTTATTTGGAAGACCCATTTCAGCAGCAAGATTACGCACTTCTTCTTTTGACATACAACTAAGAGGAAATAGTAGCTTTCTCAGTTGTTCCTGTGAAAGGTGAGAAAGAAAGTATGTTTTATCTTTCACCTCGTCTGCAGATAAATGTAGAACAAAATATTTAGTCTCGCCCTCTACACTCATATGTTTAACTAGCATGCTGCAATAAAGAGGAGAAGTGGTTTCCCAAGTGGAACAGACCTACTCTTTAGTTGATTGAAACGTGAATGTGATGCCTGTGCAAAATGGATTACTAGTGCAGTTCTTGTGCCTTCACTTTCAAATGAAAATTTTGGAACATGAAGAAGAGAATGAGCAAGAAAACATGCACGCCATGTTGCAACAGAATATGCCAATTCTATTGCTGAGCTTATGAATGTGGCAATGCCTTCAACAATAGAACGTGGTGCAACAGGTGGGGCTGGCGGTGGCGGAACAGTTGCCATTATGCAATTTTTTAGCTCACACCTTTCATTTAAAATAATAGCTCAATGAATTGCTTCAAATAAAGCTAGATCCTCATCTTCTTCCCATGCACTCCATTCAGCTATCAGATCTGCCCAAACTTGTAAAATTGCTTCAATCTTATGTGTTGTCATTAATTCTGGTTCATTGGAATACTTCAAAATTGAACATATTAGTACAGATGCTTCATTTAAACACGAGGGAGGAGGTAGCACCTCACAAACATTCCCTTCCTCTACATGAGAAAGCCATGCCCGTTGTAAAAGATCAGCAAATGTATCTGCAATTGAAACACAACCAAAAATCCACTCCTTATTTCGAGAAGGCCATTGCCACTTTGATCTCCCTGTATCACTTGAGAAATTTTCCAGATGAAGAACGTGTGGCAAAATGCAGTTTGGAGAAGCAGAATTAGAATTGACAACATGGGCTAATGCTCGACAACACTCTCGTTGTTGCGTTTGAAAATGGCGACAAGCACCTATGAGAGAAGCAACTACTCCTGATTTTCTCACTTTTAGTAGCTCTGAAAACTTAGAACCAATTTCACCCCAGATCATATTTACTTGACCTTGGTGTCTTGAAGAAGAAACCAATGATTGGACAACAAAGTTGCCAGATTCATGAGTTGCAATTTCAAGCAAGGAATGCTGAAAATAGCGATTCAAGATTTCCATGTAAAGCAAATCTGGTGCCACCTCCAGAATAACCTCCATTAAATGGCTGTTAATTGGATCCATCATAAGTTCTAAGACATTCTGTACTATAGCATCCTCTAACACCTTGCCTTCTTTCATAACATTATTTTCAGAACAACCCAAAAGGATAGTTATCACCCTTACCACAGCTTCTTTGTCTCCCACTAGTAATTTCAAAATGGTCTGTAAGACAAGACTGCCAAAGGTGTCTATTCGTAGAACTGTAACACTATCTCTGGAATATTCTAAGATCTTGCTTGCAACAAACTTCAACAGATTTGGAAAATCCCGCCATGATGTCTTGTCCAGTTTCTTTTTAGGCAACTGCGATGACAAACCACTCAACCTGTCTGCTAGAGTAGAGGTAATGTTGCCCGAATGAAATTTATCCTGAGACTTAAGCAATGTTCCATGACAGAGACATAGAAGGCTACGCAAGACATGTGATCCATATTGGTTTCACCTAACATCTACGGGATTTTCAGCAACTTTCTCACATATCTTAGTCAAAACTTGTTCAATAATGGTATGTCTTTCTTCTTTTGCATCACAATCTTGAAGAGCTAAAGCTAGAGACCTCAGCATTGCTTCTGCAACATGTGATCCTAACTGATCAATTGCCATAGAAGGGAAAATGTTGACACATCGTGACAAAAAACTGCAAAGTTGGTCCTTTTCACAGCTCAATATGAGATTTTAAAATAGTCTACTAAAAACTTTATCGCAACAAAGTTGCAATTCTTTGCGACAACTTTCATCGAGAGCATTTGAGCATAGAATAAATCTCTCCTCTGCATCAGTGCTGCTGTTTTCTAGAAGAGATAAAATTTCCGTAAAGTATTGAATTGTTACGGGATCAAGATTTTTCCATGGAGAACCTTGACCCATTTTGTTTGCATCCCCTTTAGTAAATGGCTTAGGCTAATTTGAACGGTAGATAGCTATAACTCATCAAAATTGGAACACAACAGTGGCACTTAGATTAGCACACTCTCATGGACACTTCTTTGGCCTCAGTAGCAAATACGGAACATTGCAGCATGCAAAGTATGACATATTTGGCATGTAAAAATGTCGATCATGAAAGATGAATACCTGCTATGAGCAGGAGGCTAACAGAATCAATTCACCACCATTGACCACCATGAGGATGTCGAAGAGATGGTCTTCCCATAGTTGTCCAAGTCATATTGATGTCTTGCATGGCTTGCTCAAGCCTATTTTGTCTCACATGGGTACATGTGCAGATTGTATGTGATGTCTTGTCAAGTGGAAGTTCAAGTGTTGATAGTTGGATGTAACAATCATAGAGTAGATGAAGAGTCATGAAGATAGATGAACAACCACAAAGGGTAATGTCAAGGGCCACCCCACCCTTTTCTATACATAGTCCCTCATAACTCATTGTAAATTATTTTGGTCAGCCAAGCTTCCGATAGGAGTATCTTAGGGAGAGCTTGGACAATATTGTAACAAGCCTTGGCTTCTCCACTGTGAAGAGCTAGTATATCTCTTTGGAGGAGTAGGCGACAGTGACTGTAACATTCCTCTATTAGAACTAGTGGTTGGTCATGATTGTATTGTATGACTGGAACTTACACTTCTTAATATAATAGAGCCAACATGTTTCATGCATATTGTATTTCAACTATCTTGTTTACTCTAAATGATATACGTATCTATTTTCTTATGCATGCATGTGTAGCTATTTTTTGTATATTTATGTATGAATCTTACTGACATATGTTGTTGGTTTAACCATCACTTTGGATTGCTATCTTAGTTGCCTTCCATGTGTGATGCATCTTAGCTCGTGTGTTCCCTTCTTAACTCTGTGCTTTCATAGGTTTCCAAGGGCCCCACTCATGTCACCCTTCGTGTGTTAGAACTACTCATGCACCTTCCTTGACTTGCTGCATATGTCACACACTTGCTACCAATAGGGACATCTTACTTGCCTCTGTGTGAAACTGCGGTCAAGGTGATAACATATGACCCACTATTGGGACTCCTACACCAAACGGTTTGAGGTCTAGTTGGGACTTCTTATCAAGGAGATCCCTTGACATGTTGGCGAGTCCAGCACCGTCAACAAATTCTTAAATTTTTCAACCATACAGTTAAATATAAAATATCATAACTAAGAAAAACCTACATTTTGACATTTTTTCAACAATGGAATTAAAAATCTTAAGTTTTCAACATATTTCAACCATGACAATATGGAAAAATTATATGACTAAAAAAAATTAAAAATGAACACTTGAATAAAAGAGTCATTATTCCAAGAGTAATTTGTATTTTAAAGGCTAAAAGTATAGATATTTTCAAATCTTAGCTTAAGACAACTTATCCCATTGCAACAAAAACCTAGAAATCAACTATCAAAACAAAATATCCCTTTTTAATGAGATTAAAATTGCAACACTTTTTCAACTATGGTATATCAAATGATAACAATAAATAATATCATGGCAATCCCATTGTATAATTTAAAAATTCAACATTATATATTTTACTATTAATAAAATTATGAATATTGGTAGATTGAATGAAACATAAATTATTTCTCTAACTTATTGTTGCATTGTGGATCATATTCTAAATAAATGAATTCTTCATAGTTAAAACATATAATCCAACAAACATAGAAATGACTCATAACTTCATGTAAGATCATATGGAAGTTGAAATATTTATTTCAAGTTACCATGCAAACATCATTTACATAAAATTTCTTAGAAAATTATTCAAAATAACTCATGGGTTCTAGCACATCATCAGAATCTACATCTTAAGTTGGATGACTAGATGCAGATGAAGATGACCCATATTATTCTCTTTCATCAACTATCTGAGTCAACATGCATCCTTACCATTTCAGATTTCAAAATATTCTAGATCTATGGCTAGGTTCAGCAGAATCCCATCTTAACATTGTTTATTTTGGTAGCAACCTCTTCTGAATATCTATGGTCCTGAAATGAAGAGTTTCTCTCTTTGTTAAATTCAAGTCATAAACAAGTATGTCAACATCCTCCAATTTTAAGAGGTTTGTGTGGTGATTATTTATATTTGCACCCCTTTCTTTTTCTCTTTTTGTCAATTTGTTTATCAACTACCATCTCTCTCTTGTACACACCATTGAATGGGTGCGTATTTGTGGCATACCAATGTACTGCAATAGTTGTAACATCTTCATTTTCTTTAATGGACTTTATAACCTTGGAAACCTAGAATGGATAGCCATGTGGATCTACATCTGCTAACACTACAATCACAAACGCTCCTTAACATCATGCACAGAACCCTTGTAAAGGTATTCCATGGATTCACATTGTGCACATGATCTTCTAGAATCAATATACATTTATTTTTCCTCTATCTATGATGAATTAATAATACCTTGAGATTGTTGTTGTTCAACCATGTTTGTTTCCTCATGTTCATCTGGCACCTTTAGTGGTCAAATAAATGGAGTCTTAAAAAGTACATCTTCATTTCTTGATATTGAAATGATATCACTTTGATTATTGAAAAAAGGCTCCCACTAAATAGAATCAACAACATCAAAGTACTCATATGTATCTCTAATAGATTTTTTAATTTCTTTCAAGCATTTAAAATAATTTTGATCTCTCATATGCCTTTGTGCATTATGTATTTCAACATTTGATTGTAATAACAATATATTTGATGCAAATATTGGATGATCTAGAATGAACTTAAAAAATGGCAAACTTGATGATGGTCCCCATTCTACAGCAGTTGAATATTTCTTGCCCCATATAAGTGTTTTCCCATGAATTTTTTTGATACAAAATTGATGTTGGAAGACAATGTCATTAAGTTGTTTAATGCATTTCTTCTCACCATGTGATCCAAGAATAAACCTTTGCATGTTAATAGTTTCTTCAAACACGTGAAAATAGGCTCTGGAATGTATGATTTCTTAATACATCCAATTAATGATGGAAAACTCCCAGAATACTTCCTCCTCAAACTTAATGAAAAATGAATTAACATCTAATCAATATGGTTATGAGTGTGCCCAACAAGAAGGAAAACAACATTTACCTTTCGAAAAATTCTCAATTCAAAAAACATGTTTAGATATCCAAAAGCAATTTGATTTTTGTTTTCATGGCTAGTGTTGTCTAATTGCAAATACAAAGCTTCAGAAAGATTACCAGACCAATGAGAAAGCACATAATGAATTATGGTTATGGTTATATTTACATCATTGTGAATATTTGGAGTTGTGAAGTAAACCTTTGGCGAAAATTTCCCATTAAAGACCATACAACCGAACAAGTGAAATTGAATAAAATTTTCCTCCTATAAATTTTTTGGTGTGCGCAAAAAATGTGGTAGAAGTGTTCTCCTGGTCCATACCATCAATTATCAAACCCAAATATTTATTTGGATTATCATAACACTTAATTCGATGCTTATACAACTTTTTTATTTCTCTTGTTTACTGATTGTGATGCTCTTGAAGTGCTTTTACAATGGAATTTGCACATAACATAAAATAAACCTATTAATAAATACATTTTCGTAGTTGGTAACTATCTAATTTTTAAAAATAATGTTATGAATGAATACTTATTTCCTCCCCTTGAAATTTATCCATTTTTTATTTAAGAAATTCGCATGTATTGCAAACCCCCATCCTTGTCTTCTTGGGAATAAGGGCATTGTTGAATTCTTTCCTTCATATCCTCACAAAATATTGATATGTAATCAAGTTATCATCTCCTTTAGGACTTTCTGAATATTTTTTGTATAAGTTGTATATTTATCGTCTTGCGAAATTATCTTAAATATGTATTGTGTCTTTATTTGGCATACACTCTCCATGCTTTGAAAAGAAGTCTTGCATCCATGACATTGCAGTATTTGTTAATGGCCCAAACTCTCATCTATGATGTACTTCTGAATAAAATGTGGGATCTTTTTCCAATCTTGCTTGGATTCTTGACAAACGAAAATTACCAATTGAATGAAACATTTTGAAAGCCTTTCTATAGAGCAATAAAGTCCTAATATGATCATCATAACATGCCAATGTAGATTGCATGCACTCCACTAAATATGAATTTTACATGCTTTTATTTATTGACAAATATCTCTTCCTTTTCTCCAATGCAAACTTGGAATCCATGTTTTTCAAGCAATCCTTTTGACAACATTCACTTGAAATTAGATCACTGATAGAACTTATTCTCATGAGATATTTTTTCCTACCCCTTGTATAACTGGAATATCTTAGATTAATATGAAAAAATATACTCCTACTCCTAGATATAATATTTTCTTGCAACGTCTCCATCATTTCATCATCCTCTATATAAGCATCTCTATCACCATTAGGAGGAATATTATCCTCACTATGATCATTCTAAACATAGTTTGGAAATTTTTCACCATCATTGTTTGGAAAATATTCATTACCATCCTCACTTGCAGGAAATTCTTCACTACCATCATTTATGCTTTTGAAATATTGACTTAGAGGATATTCTTCACCATATTCATTTGTGATTTTGAAATCCTCACTTGGAGAAATTTTGTCATCATCATTCTTGCATTTCAAATCATTACTTGGAGGAAAATCTTCACCATCCTCGTCTCTGCTTTTTAAATCCTTGCTTGGAGGAAATTCATCATCACCATGAGCGCCTTTGAAATCTAGACTCACATAAAATGCATTATTCACATTTGTGCCTCTAAAATTATCATTTGAAGGAAATTCTTAATCCTCCTCTTTGTTAACAGTGCTCTCATGATCCTTAGGATTAGGACTAAGTGGAAAAATTGACTCTCTGTTCATAATAAAATTATCATTTGCAGGAAATTCTTCATCCTCCTCTTCATCAATGGTTATCTCATAATCATTGGGATTAGGACTAAGTGGAAAGTTTGACTCTCTATTCATAGTAAAATTATCATTTGCAGAAAATACTTTATCCTCCCCTTCTACAGTAATTCTTTCATAATCCTTAGGATTAGGACTAGGTGGAAAATTTGAATCTCTATTTACTGGAAATTATTCATCCTCCCCTTCGTCAGTGGTCCTCTCATAATCCTTAGGATTAGGACTAAGTGGAAAATTTTGCTCTCTATTTTCTGGAAATTCTTCATCCTCCCCGTCCCCTTCATCAGTGGTGCTCTCATAATCCTCGGGATTAGGACTAAGTGGAAAAATTGACTCTTTATTTACTGGAAATTATTCATCCTCCCCTTCATCAATGGTGATCTCATAATCCTTGGGATTATGACTAAGTGGAAAAGTTTACTCTCTATTTACTAGAAATTATTCATCCTACCCTCCATCAGTGGTGCTCTCATAATCCTTAGGATTAGGACTAAGTGGAAAATTTTACTCTCTATTTACAAGAAATTTTTCATCATGCTCTTCGTCAGTGGTGCTCTCATAATCTTTAGGATTATGACCAAGTGGAAAATTTGACTCTCTATTCATAGTGAAAGAATTCATGTTACATTCATCAATATGAATAGAGTTGTTGTGGGAGGGAGATGTTGATGCTCCAGAAAGAGAAACTTCACTAACAGAACAATCCATGACTTTCAAACATAAGATGTTGAATGATACAAATGCACTCTCTCCCGATGACAATTTATATCTTAGAGAATGAAAAATTCCCTCCAAAGTTTCCCCCAAAACTTTTTCACCAAAATGTTTCCCTCCGAAAATTATATTTGAAATATCTCCTTCCAAAATTTCCCTCTAAAATTTATTTGAGAAAATTCTACTAAAATTTTGTCCCTACTTTCTTTTCAAATTTTCCTCTAAAGCATTACTTCAAAATTAAAATAAATCTTTTACTTGAATTATTTAACATTAACTAGGTATTAATTTTTTTATATTTAATTTTTATTTTTAACACACATTTAACAAAGTTAATCTAAACCTATAATATTAACTTTTCTTACTTTTAATTTTAATATTAATACGACATTCAAGAAATGTTAAGGTAATCCCACAATCTTCACTTTATAATAACTTTCATTGTTTCTATTTCTTACATTACATCAAGTCTTCTGAAGGTTTCGTTAAAAATATTGGAGTGATTTTGCGAAGGAGCTACGTTGTCATCGAGAAGACATTCAATAAGAGATTTTTGCATTTCAAAGGTTAGTTTTCTATATATTTTGACCATTTAAAGAGGAATCTAGGGAAAATATGTTGTTTATATGCTCAAAACTATTTTTTTTTGTTGTTTTTTTTTGGACAAAATTTTTTTAATATCATATTTTAGGGGAAAACCCACATAAAAAAATAAAAATAAAATAGATTTTTATAAGGAAAATATGAAGAAAAAGGTCATATTTGTAGGATTTTGAGGAGAAAAAGAAAAAACATATTTTTTAGGGCTTTGAAATGGAAAAACTAGTGTTTAATTTTTTTTTTTGAAAAAAGATCATTTTTTTTAATTTTGTTTTCTTTTTAATTTCCCATAGGGTATAGAATAGATGGTGATGGGGTGTACTATTAAGTCACTTTGTGATGTGAAGGTCACCAATTCGAAACTCCATTGGAAAAAATCCAAGTATGTTAAAGGTTGGTGTGGCCTAGGCCGAGTGCCATGCCTGGGTGATTTGGACGATTTAGATTCCCCTAGGTCATGGTTTCTCAAGCCACAGGTCAAGCCTAAAGTACTCAGACCACTTGAAAAAAAAATTATTTGTCTTGGGGGCCAACCCAATTCATTAATTCAAAATTTATGAAATCATTGAAACAAGGCAAACTCAGGTTCAAATCCCATTGAGGTGATTGGTTTATGACAATGAGGACACGTCGTAATCCCTAGAGGTTTACTAGTAGTTACGTGTCAAGTGGGTTGTTCGGTTCCCCTGGGATGCCAAAACAAAAAACTATTCCTTCAATTTATTTAATTTTTACATTTATTAAAAAAAAAAGATTTTATTTTTCAAAATAGAAAATATTTAAAAAAATTGTGTTTGGCTCAAGAACACCCATGGCATATCGGTTACCCTATTGGGCAGAGAGTCGATAGGTCATGGGAGACCTAGACCAGGCCCGCCCATGACCTACCCCCACTGGGTAGAGGGTCGATTATGAGAATTGGTTGTCGATAGGCCATGGGTGCAACCAGTCCAAGCGCAATTTTAAAAAAAAAATTGTTTAATATTTTTCTAATTTTTTAATTTTATTTAAATTAAATTAAATTGTTTTTTTTTTTTTTTTAATATTATTTATTTTTTTTCTAATAATTTTTCTAATTGTTAATTTGTTTTTGTTGTTATATATAATAATTTAATTAAAAAATAAAAATAAAAAAACCATATATATAATATATTATTATATATATATATATATATATATATATATATCTAGGAAAATGACATCAAAGAAGGTCTTTGTGAATGTTTCTGGAACAATGACAATAATTACAACATCTAAAGTTGTAGTTGGACCCTCTATGAATACTGTTGAATGAAAATGAACTAAGACACATGGTAAAAATCAAGGAACTAGCCCCTCAAATGTATTGAAGATTATTTCAGAATGGAAGATGGCACAAGAAATAAATAAAACAAAATTTACATGGCATGTTAAAGATGAAAAAAGAAATGAAGGTGTACATATATATCTATATTGTGGTATGATTAATTATGGTGAAAATTATGAAGTGATGGGAAAAGTACGAGACATATGTTTGGTGCCGAATACAGATACTATTTATGTTCTTGCAAAACTACCCAAGACACATGAAAAGGTTAGGTATCATCTCTTAAAGGTCAAGTATGACACATATGAAAGAATCTACAAAGTTGTGTGAAGAAATCGCAAACAACATTGCAAATAGCATTGTAAGTTTTTTTATTTATATTGATGTGTTATGCATTATCATAAGTATCATTATATTTTTTATAACTTATTTATCATTAACAGATTATATTTTGTTTGATAAGATTTTGTTGAGAGTATGTCAATTATGTTAGAGGAAATTTATTGTATAGAGCCAAATATTATGAATGTGATCAACAGTTCCACACAAAGAAAAAATAAAATAGGAGAAATAGACAAAGAACAATATTTCGTGAAACTACAAGAGTACATTCAAGAGATTAACAAAGAATGGCTAGAGTGGACCAATCCAGTGAAGCTAGACATGTTACTTTTGAAGATGTCGAAGTTGAAGCTGAAGAATATGTTGCCATTAGTGAGAATGAGATTATAACTATTTTTAAATAATAGAAAAACTATAAAATACCAAAAAGAGAAATGCCCACATAAGTCTCTCTCTAAGTTGATGATGAAGAGATTGTTTATTGAGAAGAAAATATGTTAATTGATAAGAGGAAGAAATCAAAAGTTGGTCAATCTGAAAAAATCATGTGCACCAATGAAGATTAGAGTGAAAGCTCTAAAGGCAACAGAGAAATCATAACACCGTGTGCTAATTTAGAGGATTGCATTATTAAAACAAAACAAAATTTCATTTGAAATATGTTGACGAAGATGAACTTAATTGATCGAAGCCATACATTTCAGCTTAATGTCATTTAATTCTATAAGCCAGATGAAGGACAATATAAATATCAAATTAGAAAGCCATACCACCGGCATGTCCATAACTTGAAAACATTGATTAGGTACAATCAATATGCACATGTGGTTGATTATGTGGTTCTTGTTGATCCAATTCAAATTCCCAACAAAGAGGCGTTTGATAGGTCATGATGTTTTGAATACAAATATTATGTAATTAGGAGGAACCATTCTGTAGAGGCTAGAAGAAAATTGATGGAGGAATATCCCAATAACTCACTTGTTGAAACAATGAAATGTATCATTTATATTGGTTTAACAGATACATAAGAAAATTTGTTAGCATGGAATCATAATACAGATAATGAGTATAAGATTTCTATGAATTTCATCCAAAGGGTCAGATTTATTCATAGTGAATTTGAAGAAATATGTGGTGGGGATAAGGTTGTATGGAAATAGGTTATCAAATTGAGGAAAAAATCAATTCAAAAGGTGGAAAAGTAAATTCAGATATATTAAGAGCTATGGATAACATTTTCTAGTTGGAATTTAGAGCTGGGGAGGTATGGGAATTGATTAGTGATATTTTCAACATGTGGGAGAACATTGCCATAAAAAATCAGAAGGTTAAAAATTCTAAACCCTTAATATGTACTAGCATTAAGACAGATCCTGAAATCACGCATCTTCCAAATGATATGACTTTCACACCTTGGAGAACAATGCAATGAGTGAAGGATGAAAGGCATGTCAAATCAATATTATCTCATGTGAAATCACGTGAATTATCATTGGACGAAATGTGTGAGGAATTTCAAAAGTAAGTTTGTTGAATTATTTTTACTTATTTTTTATTATAATTTTATTTTAAATATAACATGTTGTTGGTAGTAATTGTTACACATATCATTATATTAACATTTTTGACTTTATTTATTAAGTCATAAAGTTTATAGGAAAATATATGAACACATGGTTAAAAGGTTGAATGAAGAGAGTTGGGATGATGTTGGATGCAACTACCCAAATTCAAGTTCTACGTCAACACCAAACTATTTAAATTTTGCATTCAAAAATATATTTTGATTTATACATTCATTTTTATTCATACGTAAACTATTTTATTTTATTACTTATACATATATTTGTTTATTTCATTAAAATGCCGAAGAAGGATGCAGACGGAGTACCGAATAGTTTCAAAACCTTTCCTGAAAAAATTAAGTTGGAAAGGATGAGAAAGCAATGTCTTAAGAATGTTGAACTTGATCTTCATCTTAATCATTTCATTTGGAATGAGCTTGACACTATCTAATATCAAATAATACAAGGTTCTTGTGAAGACATTGCAAAACTCACACCTGAAGGGGAACATTCCCTAGTTATTATAGATATTCCTCATGGTTTCAATTTCCCAAACATTGGATATGATAGTGAGCCTTATAGTTATCAAGCTTTTAGTTAATTGGTTATGGGATTTCAAAGAATTACAACATCACCACTTTGGAGATTTCTGACATTTCATTTGAACACACAATTTGCAATGTTATTATCAAGCTTCAAGGGAAAATAAAACTCACAGATGCATCTTGCAGGGTAAGACATTGAAACTGTATGTTTGATTAATGCTAAAAAAAATATTCATGTACAAGTTAATTAAACTTTTACTATTTCATGTAATAAGAAAAAGTAAAATCTAATTGGTTGTGGAGATCAACCAATTACAAGTGAATGTGAGTTCATTCATGTTGAATGTTGGACAAAATATGATAGCTATAAGCCTATTCTTCTGAATCTAATAGATGGAAAGAGTCATAGCCAAGTATCGGTTCATGAGATATTGTAAAAAACTAACATATGAGGATCAAGATGCAAAAGGAGAGATAGCTAACATTTATCAAAAAACATAGGCATTGATTAACTATCTTATAGATTTATGTTCAAATGAAGGAGATTGGGCTTTGGATTTATTCTTAGGTTCAGGTAAGTTTTATTATATAAGATTGAATTTCAATATTTTAATTTTTAATTTTTATGCATTTAAAATAATTTATTTTATACTTGATGATTAAGTATAACACTAGCATGTTTCCTACAAAAAAGAATAAATTACAATGTCATTGAAAAAGACTCACTACAATGTAGTTTTATTCAACAAATAATTAATGTTATTCAATTTCTTCTAGATGCAATGCAAGAAGTTGGTTTGAGGAAAGAGGATCTTAATGAATCACATGCGGCAAAAAAGGAAAAGGAACCTCAACCACTATTATATGGAATGATTGGTAATTGATACTTTGGGAGATTTGCAGACATCAAAGATCCACCGGAAGGGGGAAATAACCAAATTGAAGCACAAAATACTATGGAAGAAGACAATAATGAAACTCTAAAAGATGATGAGAATGTATTATATGATATTATTGATTAAATTTATGTTAATTCAAGCTCAATTTCGAGAACTATTTAGTAGTTATACTTGTAATCTTTTGACTTTGAGATTTTATGAAAAGAATAAATATTCATTTATTGTTGTTATATGTTTAATATTTGTATTATTTGATTTTCACTTTAATTTTTATGTGAATCATTATTTTTTAAAAACATTGCGATTATTATTATTTTTTGACATAAAATTCATAAAAAAAAATGTTATTTAAAAAAAAAAAAATTGTTAAAATTTCCCACAAATATAGTTTATTTGACATGTCAATTTTAGCAAAAAAAGGTCTCAAAATGTGTATCTTTTATCAAATGTTTAAAATTATTATTTTTTTAGTGACAATTATTTGATGTGCATTTAAATATTAATTAATGATACATAAATATATAGAAAATCATAACTTTAAAATGTTAACCCTTTTTTTCTAAATATACAAAAAACTGAAGAGTTCATTACAAAAAAAATTGAAAAGAAAAACAAAAAACCACAAAGATGGAAAACACTTAAAATAAATATCTCAGGGAAGAAGAAGAGGATGACTACTTCAAAAATTGTTAAATTTAAAAAATAACTATCCACACTTTATACATTAGAAAATTTAAAGTGTCAGAGATAAGCCCTCTAAAAAAAGAGGTTGATGCCACATCAATGCTTTTCAAAATCAACATGAAAATTGCTAATATTTACAAAAAAATGTTCATACTTGATACATATGAAAATTTAAAGTGTCAAAAATATGCTCCAAAAAATGGTTTAATTTAAATCAACACTTTTCAAAATCATATGATTTTTTGTTATCTCAAAAAAATCAGAACTCAATATAGTGTTTGTTTGATAGGTCACATTGTTTTAGGTGGAAACCCTTCTAAGAGAAAAACCATCAAACATTTCTTAACATATGTCTTCAAAATCTATATCAATAGGAAGCTCCAACTTCCAAGATTCTTCAACTACAATTGGAAGGAGGCTCCAACCTCCTAATTTATCAACTCCAACTGAAAGGATCCTCTAATGCCTTGGTTTTCCATCTCCAACTAGAAGGACGCTCTAACGCCCTAGTTTACCAACTCCAACTAGAAGGACACTCCAATTCCCTAGCTTTATCAGATCTGAGTGAAAGGATGCTCCAACACCCTGCATATGCTCCAACCTTCCATAGCACCACCTTGTCGTCCTGAAGTGTTCTTGGGCTCCAACCTAAGAGAGACTCCACTCTTCACCTTTGACCACCCTACCACCCTTTAATTCACCACAACAAACCATGTTTCATATATTTTTAGACTGGATCTGCCTGCACTCAATATCAACATAAACAACTACTAAACAACCTCCACTTAACTTTTAAATCTTCTTCTGCTCAACATGAATATCAACAACAAACCATTTCTCAATATCTCTGCTCAAGATACATGTTCCTTTATCAAACCTTAGCAATATGTTAATCATTAAAGATGCACCAAACCCTATCTTGTCAATACCATCATGTACACTTAGCCAAACTAACACATATCAACAACATGTGTAAGGGACAATAGTTATACAATTTAACTTATGACAATAGGAGGTTAAGTAGTGTATGCATGTCAATGATTAAACTCTCAATGGTGAAATATCACCAACGCCTGTCTGCTATCACCAAAATAATGAATGTTTGTTATTAGGCCTCACTTATAATTGTTTGTAATGCATCCTATGAAGGACACAGATTATGGATTATACTAATTGTTTCGTAGTTTTAAACACCCAAAAATTTCACCACAAAATTATCATGGATTAGTTGACAAGAGAAGGGTCCAAATAGATTCAATATACTATAATTAAGTGCACAATTTATACCACTATAAGAACCCCCAGGAAGCTTGAATGCAACACAAGGATGTATGCTTTTACAACAAACCAAATCTACCACAAAGTTGATATAAAATAGGTCAAACTAGACAACCAAAAATTACGAGTTAGCTTAATCAAACTTATATCAGACACTGTCATTAAAAGGAGATCACATGCTTCAAGGATTTCATGGTCATGTCACAAATATTAGGTCAAGACTCTGATCAAAAGAAACAATGAGAACACACCTTGGAAGAGCTTGGATGGATATCTCAAAAAGTCACAGCGTAGATCCATATGGCTACTTACACTAGGGCTAGGATATCTCAGTGAATATTGTGATGTTTTCTCAGCCAAAACCCTTCCAACAATCCACAAATGCTTTGCTCTAGATCTTAGACAAATGTATAGTTATCACTGAGATGTGTGCATTAATTGCATTCTACAATTGATCAAAAGCATCAAAACTACCAACTTGAATCTTGGCACAAAGAAGAAGGTTTAGACAATTTGAAAATGACCTCAAGAATTGATCTTCAGTGCCACAAAGAGTCTAATGAAAGCATCCTTAAACACCAAGAGAATAAAATTGGGCTAACCTCAAGAAATGTGCCATGACACAATGAAATTTGATAAAAAAATATCAGAAATAATAAGGTCGAATGGGCTCAGGAATCTTGAGCTAATCCACACAAATTCCAACAAAAAAACTTCAAGACTAATCTAGACTTTTGACCTCTAATATCCAATGTGCAAGACTACTGAAGGTCACAAAAATAATTTGCATTAGATCAATGTTTGATACATGCCCTCATGGAGAAATCAAGTCTTTTTATAGTGGAGAAGAGGGGCTCGTATTTGAAGCCAACTTATGCAAATGGGAGAGAAAAATTTGAAATTGATATTTTAGTATTTTTGGAGCTAAAAACATTTCCTTTGGAGGATGAATTTAATTTTGGTTACATTTGACCCTTAATAAAATATTATTTTGACTAGGCCCATTTATTTTTTAATTTTCTTCAATAAAAACAAATTGCTTGTAGCATATCTTTGGGGCTTCGTGACCAAAAATGGGGCTCCAATATTTAAAGAGGCATAACTCCTCAATCATGAGAAATTAGGAGACGTACGACCTACCACCGAAATCAACATGACTAGGAGAATCAAATGAGAATGGTCATGCGATCAAAATAAATGTCCTTTGCATCCATTTTCGTCAACAAGTATAGGGAATCTAAGGATTATTGCCATTTGGAGCTTCTAATCAATGCAAAATAGATAAATATTAAGACCATTCAAGGACTCATGTTGACATCAATGACACCACCATTCAACATACTGTTAATTTTCTCCTCCAACTTTTCCAATCTGATAGAATTCCCTTACTAAGTCCTAGACTATACCTCCTTATGCCACCTATAATATCCAAATAATGTTTAACCTTGTGCTAGATTTGTGCCATGAATAATGAAGTGATGGGAGTGCATATTATGTTCCATGTATAGTGGGAGTCACAACTCCCTTTTGTGTGAGCTATAATATTGAACTCCTACCTCTAGGCACCTTCCTTGGGGGATAAGATCATGTATATCCATATCTTGATAGTGAGTTTGAATAGATTTGGAATGTCCTCAATCCAATACAAGTAAAGGGGATGAACTATTATGTTGGGACCAAAATTAACTAATTGTTAGCTTGTTTGTTTCCTTCTCTATAGACATGAGAGAGGAGGGGAGTTGTGATTTATTCCAGGAGTTTTGCAGTATTACCTATTCGAGCTTCCAATGTCCAACTTTTATAGGATTTCGAAAGATCTGATCCACATTGGATGTTTTGGAAGATATTGATAATGGTCTTGGAATCTACTTCAATAGCGAACTTGTAAAATTGTTTGTGAATAACAATTGAAAGACCTTGCTCTAGTGTCGTGATTAAGTTTTTATGTGGATTGCATTCCCAATATTTGGAGGACCAAGGAAGAGAAAAAGTTATTTCCTTTATTTTATTTAAGATATCTTACCAAATAATGTCTATAAAGATTTTGATATTCTTAAATATTTATATATTACACTCATTTCAAATCTCCCATAAAATAAATCCTGAACGACGGCAGTGGCGACACCACCTTTACCTATATAAATATAGATATCAAACAAACAATTTTATAAATTAGTAACCTCCACACGTCGCATTGTATTGTTAACCTTTAATATATCACATGCATAACAATAATTATACATTGTATTGTTAACCTTTAATATATCACATGCATAACAATAATTATATAGAGATGGGGTTCAAAGGTCCAATGGTTTAACATATGCACATCCTCAATATGGACCAACAACACAATTTTTATAAGGATCGTGCCCCATTTTAAAATTCAATATGCCTTGGACTATCATACGTTTTTTTAATAAAATAAAATAATTTAAATATTAATATTTTTTAATTATTTTTAAGAATATAAAATAAGTTGGTAGTAGTATTATATTTTTTAATAAAGTTTGATATTTTTTAAATAGTATAATTTTATAATTAATAATATAATAATAATTATTATTTATTATTATTATTTAATTTTAAAATAATATCTTTCAATTAATTAATTTATATTTCATAAATAAATAATTTATAGAAATGATATGATAAATGAATATTAAGGAAATTACTTTGAATATTATTAAACATATATTGATAATAAAGAAACTCTTAAAATCCCTCGTAAAAAAATCTAAAATTTGACGCAGTTGTCTATAATGCGATTTTTTGAAAGTTTTTACGGTGGGTTTTTCCGGTCAAAATCCGGCAGCAGTTTATTGGAATCGCAAGTTTGATAGCTAGTTTCTGCACAATCAAAGCGTCCCAGGGGTTTTTCAGGGTGCTGAATCCAAATATGCAGTTAAAAAACCATTTTTCAGGGTGCTGAATCCAAATATACAGTTAAAAAACCATTTTAACTGCAACAAATCAAGATTTGACCTCAATTTCTTCCGCCGAATTCCCTCACCGAAATCTCCAAAAAATCGCATTATAAACAACTCCAAATTTAACACCACCTTTAACATCACATCCATCAGATCACGAATGGCCATAATCAATGCAAGAAACATGGCCATATCGCCATCTTGCTTATATGTGAAAACCAAACTTGTAGGCCACAACTACATTTAAAAATAATCACGTGAAAATCCCAAATATGTAGATACCTCATAAAATTTCCTGTTTTGTTTTATACAGTAAACTAAAATTTCAGCCATGGAATTCTCAGAAAATTTTAAAGTCCACTCACAACTTCAATTATGAAGATTATGACTTTTTTTTTTTTATAAGTTTAGTTTAATTGAAATGTTTTTATTTTCTAAATTTAATTTTGGTTAAAATTTGGTACGAATGCGGAGTTTAAGTTATTTAATTTATAAGTTTTAGTATTTGCAAGATTTTTTAAAGTGTTAAATCTATTTATAGATTAAAAATAAATTTTAAATAACAAAAACAATCATAATACTTGTATTAGATTCTTTAAAATTCCATTTTATATTTTAATTAGATTAATACATTTAAAATTTAATATAATATATAAAAAAGATTGAGTACTTAAAAATCCATTTTGTGTATTAAATAGATTAATACATTTAAAATTTAATACAATATATAAAAAAGATTGACCACTCAAAAGGTCATCCAAGCAAGATTGTAAATTCGGGTTATCATATAATTAATTACAAAATTAACACTTAGATTTTGTTGCAAGCTCATTGATCAATATCATTCATTATGAGATGAGATTTTTGAATGTCAATAGTGATTCATGATTTTTAAATATAATATATAAAAAGGGTTGACCTATTGAAAGGTGTTATAACCTTATTTGCCATTGAATTATAGTGAGAAAAACTCAATATCAACTTACCTCAATTGTTTGGCTAAAATGCATCTCTTTTCAATTCTTCTTGAGGATAAAATGAGCCTATATAATCTCACCACGAGGAAAGGGGGTTAGATCGAGTATCTATGCTATAGTGCGAGAGCTCTATTGTACTGGGAGAGGAGACCATACTACAAGCTTGAAGAGAGGATCTCCTTTGCTGGAAGGTATACATTTTTTTTACTTTTATTTTGGATTAATAAATACATGTTCTTTTTCTGTATCCATGTTTTGAATATGCTTTATGCTTGCATATGTTGATTTTAAGCTTACAGACCCTTTGCAGAAATGCCATTGTTTGCTTGTTTGGTGGTGTTGTGTGTAGGGTCTTATTTTATTGTAGGTGGAACAAGATCTTCAACTGTAAGTGTGTTTCCTCTGCATCGGACTCACGAGACTTCACTGATCTATGAGGATACCAGGCTTCAACTTCTGATGTCCATCTTATCATGTGTAAGTGTTGAATGTATTTTTTTTTTTATAGCAAAGGATTGAGGTTTGAATCTTTGATCTAAATTTTCATGATCACACACAAACCTAGGTATATGATTTTTTGATCTACTGGGTTAAACGTAATCATCTTGCTCTTGTAAAATTTTCCCGTAACAGAATTGGTGCTTTCAATGAGAGTTTCCCTTGTTTGTCTTTAGATCTCTTCTCTTTTGCTTTGGAGCTAGTTTTTTTTATATCCCATCGATTTCTCTATGATTTTTGGGATTCATTTTGATCTCCACTCATTTTACTTGCTTTATATCATAACTGATCTTAGATTTGGAGATTTTGTTTATGTTTTTTTTATGAGAGAATAACAGGATGCAGTTGTTTTATCAATTTATATTCTTATCTATACATAATTTCATAAATATAACTACATATATGGATTCCTTTCAAAATTATGCCCTAAAACAAAACAAAAAATCACTAAAAATGGATTTAGTATGAGGAAGTTATGGCCAACTAAAGGTCAACTAGTTTGTTTTTCCTCCATCCTCGTGCATGATTGTTTTTTATGTTCTTTTCTGTTTTTTTTTTTGTACAAAATACAATAAAAATAAACACATATAAGCAATCCTCTTGAAATTTTACCCAAAATAAACCCACCTAAAATGGAGTCTGTAAAATTAGCGTATTTTCTGTCATTCTTTTTTTCCAATTTTGGGTTTTTTTTAAAGTTTTTTGCTTAATTTTTCAAGTGTTTTTTCTTTAAAACTTATTGTTATTTGTTGGATTTGTTTGCTATTATTTCTTTCAATTATGAAACATATCATATCTAAGCGTACTCTTGTTCGTTTGTGTTAGATCCTTCCTTTGGTGCTACTCTAGGGTTTTCCTTGGAGGTTTGGTGTGCTTTGGTTGGGGCTATTGTTCTCATATTTGGATACAATTTTTCAGATCTGTTTAGTTGATCGAGTAATAGCTAGGATCTATTTTTTATTTAAATTTTTCCTTTGTTTGTCTTTCGTCAATTTTACTAGAGTGATTTCTCTTTTGTTTGCTTTCTTGTTTATGAGTGGTGGTGTTTTCTCTTTGGTTGTGTAGTTGTCATCTAAAAAGTTTATTTGGGTTTGCTTTGTTTTATTATTATCACTCCCTTGTAATCTTATTTAGATCTCCATACCACTGGGGTTCAATTTTGACCTTTGTACTATTAGCACTCCAGGAAACTCTCCTAGGTTGTAGATCGGAGATGCTTGGTAACATATAATCTTCAATATTGTTCTCAGAACTATTGGAATAAATGATGGTTTGGATCAAGCCAGATAACCATTTCAATTATGTTTTTACTCAAGACATGCATGAACACCCTCAGATTACAAGGTTTTAGACCACTAATGCTCAACAGTTTGTAGATTCAATGAATGGATGGAGAATACTGACCATATCGGCAGATGCATACATAAACATAAATGAATGGCTAGCTACAAGCAGCAAAATAGAATACTGATTGTACCGCCAGATGCATATATGACCACATATGAATGGCTAGCTACAGGAAGTAAAGAAGCTTTCAAATCTAATTCATCAACGCAGAGATAAGATGATAGTTATCTGGCATTAGACACAAAAGAAACATGAACAACCTATTCAAGTGCAAGCTTAGAAGAGAAGAGAAAATGAACATTGAACATATAACAGCAAAAGAAGCTTGTATTACTAATGAATGAAGATGAGAAGCTTGAGTAGCAAAGTCTCATTAGTCTCCAAAAATTGAACCTTTATTACATCTTGTTTTCAGCTATTTATGGCATGTTTACAATGCTCCTGAGCTCTAAGAGGCTTAACGTCTTAGTCTGCCTGATATGCATTGCTAATTGATTTGATGCCCTCTAGGCAAGCATGGGATCAAATCTTTTTGATTCTGACAGCAAAGTAACTACTTTCAAATATTTTGGTAGCTTGTTGCATTGTCTGGGATTTCTCCTAAGCTAGAGATGCTCCATGATGTTTGCTTGATGAGCTGCACTGTTTGCTCCACGACCCTTTCTGTTTTGATTTGGCTATGTCGTGTTGTCTATGCTACCTGATCAATTATGTTTAGGGTTAGATGTGCATGCTCCATGATTGTTTCTGTTAGGGCGGGCTATGCTGTGGAGGAAAAGCTATCGGGCCTCTGTTTTCCCTTTAGATATTTAGAATGATTGTTCTTCCTATTAAACACAGAAAAATATGGAAACCTTGTGAAAATCCCACCCATTTTTGCCATTTTCGGACTTAAAAAGTGATTAGATATGGCTTATCATCTCTTGGGTACACCCTTGTCGCCATCGCAAGTCGCATTTGGCCTTGTTCCAGTTTATTTCTTTAAACCATGAAAATACACGAAAACATTGAAAAATGCATGAAAAAATGCTTTGGGCGGACTTCAAATTTCATATATTCCACTCCCCAGACCTGAAATCGCTATCGGCGCTGCCAAGCTTCATTTGTATTTCGTTAAAATAACATAAATATGAATAAAACATTGAAAACTGCTTGGGCGTGGATCTCAAAATCTATACATTCCCAACCATAATGCCGTCAGGTCCAGTTATCGCATCGCACATACGCCTGTGCATGGGCCCCGCCTTATGGTATAGTGCCGATGCCATACAACAATGTGACCCATCGCAATCGTTGATCGCTCAATGTACAGGCCTCTTAAATATATATATCACCGCATATGTTCCCCGCCGATGCGACCCGCCGATTCAATTATAGGCGATCGTTGATCGGCGATGTCATGTGCCCGTCTTTAGTCTGTCCCCTCTGCTCGGTCAATATGTGATTTTCCGCTTAGATCTGGGCCATCGATCGGCCAGATCTAACGGTGGCTATTCATTCAATGTTTAAGCCTGCGTTTGTGGGTTTTTCACTATTTTCCTTTGGTTTTTGCCTCCCGATAGTGATTTTCAGCGCTTCCAAGGGTTTTCCTCCCTTGCTTGTTTTGATCGATGGATGATTTTTGAGCACTTTTGAAGACTAAGGGAGTGCTTTAGATCATATATCGATCCCTTAGGATGATTCTTAAGCAATTTTGGAGATTTTTAGGACATATATGGATCCAATTTTGGGCCTTTTGTCAGCGAAGCTAACATGTACAACAATGCTTTTGTTGATACAAGTGCTACAGCCCTAGCTTGTTGATATTTCCTTTTCTTGTTACTTTTGGCTTTCTTGTTGATTGGTTGAGAATTCTTGTTTGGCTTTGGCTTCCTAGATTTGACATTTTTGGAATGTTTTACATTCTAGATTGGGGATTGTTTTGGTATATTTTCAGTTTTTCTCTTTTGGTTTGTTTCTCGGTCACAATTGGTATAACTTTGGGATTCTTTCATTTAGTAATTAGTGAGTGGTGCATCTTGTAGGAAATAGTGTGTTTTGAAGTGAAAATATTTTTACCCTCCTGAAGTTAGCATTCATTAAATTGAAAAAGAAAGTTTGCATATAGTTGTATTAGGATTACTAGCAAGAGTCATTCACACCATCCAAGTTTCACGTCGCATCCCAATTTTGTAAACAAAAACCATTTAAAATTAACACAATGATAAAAACAACTAGACTCGTCTTTTATTTTTGTTGGTAGCACACCAACATTAGCTTAGGCTAGGGTCTTGGAGATAGGAATGTGAGTCAACTGCTCCAAGAATACAAAACAAACTTAGAAAGATTGAGTTAAGGAGTTAAAACACTTCATCATTGCACAACAAAATCAGAGCGCCTCAGAAACACGATTCAGAGGGGGTTAGGCTAGTTCACAGTGCGAGAAGTTCTCCTTGAGGCCACCCACCTCATGGTAGGCAATCTTGTGTTGCTTATGATCACCAAGAAGCTCAAGATGCATGTGCCTCTGTGGGATGGAGGTACCATAGTGGCCATTCCTGGGAAAACTACCCTATAGGTGGTGGTTGTGAGAGGCAACCATACCTCTTCCTTACCTTTCTCTAGACAACTCTGTGTGTGGAATTGGGACCCTGCAAGTAAGAAGTCTCTTGGAAGGCCATCTGAAACATAGACTAGGATTGGTTTGTGTGTGTGTGTTTACATTGTAGGAATTTTCTAGTGTGTGTTGTTTGGTTTGTGTCAATAGTCTTGGCCTTAGGGTATTTCCACTAACATAATTGTGTTAATTATAATTTTTCACCCTTGATGAATATGGTCATTGTAAGTCATATCATACTTATGATTTTCCTCTCGAACAAGGTGGAATTTCTACTCTACACAAAGAGTGCTTGTCGGTACTCAATACCCTGACCAACCCATAGTTCTTGAGTCTATACTCGGTACTTCTAGTAGCGATTTGATTTCTATTGAAACATTGGAAGATGACTCAGGTTCTCCTTCTAATCCACCTTTAACTGATCCTTTAGGACCTACGTTATTACGGTTGAACCCCGATGGTTCCATAACTACCTATACTTACGTTCCCTTGTTAGTATTCTATCTAATGGTGGAATTTGAATCATCTTTACCTTTTACATTGGTAGTTTCGGTTTCTATGTCATCATTACCACCACCCAGTGTGGTTACACCTACTCCTTTGTCTATTCCTCTCACATATTCTTAGGGAATTCCACCAGTATCATCTATAACTCCCATAAATTTCCCTCATGTCGCCATGTCAACTTCATCATCTATGTTGACCATGGTCATTAATCCTAGTTAGCTGGTGGGATCAGGAGTCTTTCTCCTAGCTTTGCTTAACCTATGATTCTTGTCCCTCAGTTAGGTATGGTTACTTCTGGACATGTGTGGGGGGGATCATTAGTTTCTCCTAGCCATCTTGGGGGAAATGTTTCTTCAAATATGTCACAAGCTTGGTACAATTAGTTGTTTGGAGGGACACCAACTTCCAGTACTTTTCCTGGAATGGCTAGTTTACATGGGGGTAACCTTGCTTCTAGTACTATCACTTCTATAAGTTACACTCCTTATGTCGATGCTACATCTCAGGGCATTCCATATTTTCCTACTAGTTCAACCCTGTTAGCATTCATGCTCTCGGGGTTCCATTTCTCTCTGGGGGTATTTACCCTAGGGGAAAATCCTTTCACCAGTCATCCTGGCCCACACCATTTATATGTCATAGCAAACACTTAGCAGATCCAACAATCATTACATCATAATTATCATATGGGGGGACCTCAAGGTTGGTCGGATAATTCTCTTACTTATGACCCATTTAATCAATTTCACAATCCATTTTTATCTTCTCTCGATTTACCAAATTTGGCTAAGTTGACCAATGAACCCATTTGACATGACCCATGGTGGCCACCTATGCCCACAAAATTTCCCTCTGATGTCCCCAAATTTAAAGGGAAAGCTTGGAGATAATCCATCCACTCATATTATGACATAACACTTGTGGTGTTCATCTAACTCTTTAGTGGACAATTCAATTAAACTACGTTTGTTCCAACATACTTTAACTGGGGATGCTACCAAATGGTACATCAAATTGGACACAACATCCTACAATGATTTTTCATCTTTAGCTCAAACCTTTTAGCTGCACTTTCAATTTCCATTGAGGTATGATATCAATTCCGACCTCTTTTCCAACTTTCAATAAGATGAATCCACGTTGATTTCCGATCATATTCATGAGTGGTGTCATCGCAAAAGGTTGATGGGAACCAAGCTTCCTAATGAGATCTTGCACAAATGGTTCATTCGATCCCTAAAACCTGAAATTTCCAAACATATGTCTATGTTTAGAGTTATCATTGATGATGTTGTCACTCACTACTTTATAAAGCTATCAGTTGCCCAGAATGCATAAGAGTAGTGAATTTTAAAGCCATTTCCTAAGCCAAAGAAGCTCTCAGAGTTTAATCAGTCCCACTCCATTGGATAGTGCTTGGAACAAGCTTTCCAATGGTAGATGGAATTCCAAAAATGGACTCCTAGATAAAAAATTAGAGCAGATTGAAGTTGCCCCCTTTGAAAGCTAGAATACAAGGGGAAAAGGCTAAGGGTCAGGCTCATCAAAAATTGCAATTGAGGATTTTCTAAAGGAAAAATCAGAGCATACAACGAAATCGGTGATCAACCGATCGTCAATATCACAAATAGGCTATCGGTGGGTCCAAGGCATGACATATCGGCTTATCGGCGGTGGGAAAGTCCCGCATATTACAATCGCAATATTCTTGCATCCCGCAGTCTTGCATCCTGTAGTTTCGTTATATCAACAAATCAACGATCGGCGGGCCAAAGATACCATCCTTAAGGAATTGCGAGGGAAATACGCCGATAGTGCTAAAGCGTCGGGGAGGGCAGAGGCCAATTTAGTAAGGAAACTAACGTAAAAATAGGAGGCAGGCAGGCATGTTCTCTCTCCTCTGACAAGCCACATGGCAGAGTACTATTGGCCCCGATATAATGATGTGGCATCTGATGTCAGCATGATGTGGAGGTACGGAAGGACACATGGCATGATGATTTGGCATTTTTAGGGGTCCTATGTGGCCATTTCCAAGTGACACATGTCACCACTCAAGAGGTGCCACATGGCACTAATGACGTTAGCAATCCCATAGATCAGCGATCGCACAGGTCAAAGTTTCTCCTCCGCTGAATTCCCTTCTAGATTGCGATTGTGATATGCGGGAACTTCCCGGATGCGATATCTTATACATTGGATTTGAAGGCCCCTTGGGTCCACCCCTTTTCAAAGGCCACATGCTCATTCAACACCCCTCCCTCGAATGTGATACTTTATGCGATGCATTCTATAGACCTTTGTGTCCAGGAAATATCATAAGAGGGCCCTCTTTTATGTTGTGATTTTGATACCCCGAGTGGGCCCTATCCTGTAGATCAGCGATCATAAGGTTCAAGGGGATATATCATAGGTGAGCATCATAAGCTACTGGTATGTGGGATTTTATATAACAAAGGAAGAAGCCCCCCAGCCAGGAGTCCAAAGGCCTTAGCTCCCAAGAACTAAGTACTTGGTCATAGACCCCAGCCATATGAGAAGAAATGTAGACAGGGGCTAAACCAACGGGGTGGGCCAAGGAACACCAGAACTTGTCATTCTATAGCGATGTTAAGACTTAAAGTATCATTGTCGTAAGGCCTCGAGGGCATGGTACAAAGTTGTAAAGATGGATGGGTCAAAAACTGAAAGCGTTGAATGAAGTAGTGGCGCAACAATAAACCAGTAAGGGGGGATCAAGAAGACTTAATGGCATGACATAGTGCTCCACTCCTATACACAACAAAGGACTACCAGGAGGGGCTCCATTTCTACTCTGTGATAGGCATTCACAGTTGACCCACTCCCTACTCCAGAGAACAAGTTATTCAGGAAGTTAAGGTGGAAGTCACATGAAACGGCCGAAAAGAAGGAGAAGCACATCATAACTGAGACGTGGCTTGACCAGAGGCCTTCCATAGGAACAACAAGGGGGGGAACTTCCTCCATCATCTTTCAATATTCCTCTTTCTTTGCATTATTTTGTAATTTTTGTTTGTTTCCAAGAAAGGGATCAAATCCTTGGAAATATTTTTGGGCAGTAGGAGCTATCACAGACTAAGGCAGCTAGTACATCATACAACTAGCCTTTGGTTGAGATATTTTGTAACTGTAATCTAACCTCCCCCTCTTCTTATAAATAAGGGGAACAACACTTTAAAAAGGTTCCAGAATTTTGCACCTAAGGATCAGGATTTTTTTGATTCCACTTTGATTCTACTTGCCTATCCATGAGGGACTTGAGTGATATCCGACTACATGTAAATGGACTGGTATGTTGGACTCATATTGGATTAATGAAACTCCCTTGTGATTCCAAGAAGATCAATGCACAATATGTTTTCCCTCATGTAATCTCATTTTATATATGTTTTTCCTTCTCTAAAATAATGTGATGAATCTGTCGGTTTCCCTTTGATTCATGGATTTATTTAGGCTACTAAATAAGCAAACAATACCTGTGCATAAGACAGATTTACTTGTGTTAGCCTATAACCTACAGTACCTGTGTACAAGATAGATTTACTTATGTTATTTGATTAACATGCAATACCTATGTGAGCCCAGATTTAATTTTGTTGTTTGGTGCTAATGATACCCATGATATATCTGGCATGAAACCTTAATTAGCATACCACTATTTCTACCATTTCACCTCCTTCCTCTTCCATATTTCTGTTGGAACATTGTTGTTGAGGATTCTGTTTTTTCTACAGCCCTACAAATCTATTTCCCTCCTTCCTCTCCTCCTCTCCACCATCTCTACAACTTCAGTATTAAGTTGTCTCATTGTTGTGTAGTGGCCACGAGAAGAAGACATTTCTCTTTTAGATTACCCCAATATACCCCCGCATTTGGTTCCATGTGTTGGCTTGAGTCTACCTTAACGAAGGCCTATTGAACCAAGCCCCTCTTATTATCTTTTATTACGTGACAATTTGAGTGCAATAGAAACCCCACTCATAACCTTCCATGCACTCCTCTATTTAAGATGTCCTAGGCACTGGTCTACAATCAACCCAGAGGCTATATCTAGGAGGCTTTCTATGTCCCTTGAAGCACTCATGTTGCAGGTGCTAGAAAAAGCCACTACAGATGATCTGAATCTCTTCAACTATTGGAATTAACCAAGATCTTTTACTTATGTGATGTTGGTAGAATTTCATATGAAAGAGTATGAAAAACCACATGTGCATGTTTTAAAGAAGATGAAACATAATCACAACCATCAGATCAAAGAACACAAACGCATTGACAACAGAGTTCACCCAATGTGGGTTACGTCTATGGACCCTGGTGTCAAGAGTGGGGAGGACGCTTCATTAGATGTTGCAAGATGATGATGAGTACATAGTACATTCTTTTTCATTACAAGGATATATTTCCTCAACCAGAGTGGCATGTTTGTCCACGATATGTTCTCCCTATAGGAACTCTCACTCAAATGGCCCTCCTTTAGCATGACAAGCTAGTAAAATCTCACATGATGTGGCATACAAGTATCCCTCAACATAATGGTTATTAGGGATTCAACAACAAAAACATCATCTCACCAAATCAAAAGAAAGACATGGAATCAATGCATCATTTAACTCCACTTTTAGGGATGGTCAGAAAATTCAAAGTTCTACTGTTGAAAGAGGCATCACCGTTGAATTTGTGGTGCGGAATTGTGTCAAACAACTATAAACTTTTCACCTTGCTGACATCGGAAAATTTTGGACCCTCAGGAATCTCGAAGATTCCCCCAAATATTCCTTCCCAAATATGGTTGAAAAATCTGTTGCTCAGATGAAAATTCTGAGCTCAACATTGTGCTCCCTGTGAAATTTTGTGAGAAATGACTATAAAATTGGCATCATTCTGCCTTGGTTAAAAATCAGCTTCCAAGGGAATCTTTTGGATTCCACAAGATTCTGCAAAGATTCATTGATGATGAACACCTAAATTTATGTTGTTCAGATGAGGAAACGACTACACAGTTGGACTCATGGAGAAAAAATGTGCAAAAATTACTATAGACTTGTCAAGTTCTGACACTAGCACCTCTTGCCCTATAAGGGAATCTTTTTAGCATCTTGGCAGATCCCTCGCTCATGGTTTTTCTCCTATGATCCGCTCATTGTTCCATAGGTCCACCCTCCACCAGTCTCCGTTGAGAAAATGAGTCGAGGTGTTATGTAAGCGATTGGGCAGACTTGCCAAGGCATGGGTTGTTAGCCCAATGGTCAAGTCCGCGGACAATGTGGGGGTGGACCAGGTTCAAAAGCCGCCCACTTAAATTTTATACAATGGTTACATATAATATAAGAGTGGTGGTTTGAAGTTTGTAACATAGTTTAATTAATATGTAGGACCACCTATTTTGGTGGGTCGGACCATGTGGGTCGGGCGAGTTCGATCCCCATCAGTCCCATTACCCATATACAATGGGGACAAGTGTTGGGTTGGCACAGATATGTTGGGCGGAGTTCGAGACACCCACAACCCTGACCCATTACATTGTTTGTTTTATATAATATAATATTACATTGTCGTTGGGTGGAGGAGGGGGTGGGGGGGTGGCGGGGGAGGGGGGTGGCGAGGGTGGCAGCACGCTAAACACATTTTGTTATCTTTTTTTTTTAATGTATATAGGAGCATTAGTTAAATAAGGGTCACTGGGATAATTAAGTAGGAACTAAATTTTCCCGTTGTACTGGCCCGATTCTGTGTGTTGGAACTCTGCCAAATTGTTTCCTTGTTAATACTGCCACTTGGTCAAGTTTGACTAGAACTTTGACCAGTTATAACTTGAGCATACGAACTCGGATTTGAGTGTCATTTGCACTATTGGAATCAGGGTAACGATAGCTACGGTTTGGTCCTATTTTTACTTCAATTTTAGGACTTTAAGTTTTGATTTTTTCCATACCCACTACTGAATTCTGAGCATGTCTAGAGCTACCTAGATCATTCCTCCCCACTGAGGAGATTTTGGTCCTCCAAAAGCATGAACACAATCTGCAATTGTTGTGTTACATTATCTGCACCACAAATGTCCTGATAGATCACAGTTCCTTCTCCTTCACCCTTGTTCTTCAGATCCATAAGTGATGAGCTGATACCTGCATCCTCTGCAAACCTATAGTACAATATTTGCAAACTACATGCTTAATTACATGATAAACCATGACCCAAGCATCCCAATAATTTCCAAGAGTTTATAATACACACTATATGGTCAAGTTTACATCAGAATAGAAATCAATACCCCAGTTATCAATGAAATGCCAAAACATCATCATTGCTTAAATAAGTGATGGAAAACACATAATCACTTTTACAATTTAAATTGCAACACATGATTTACAAAATTCGGCCATGACAAGCTACCATATCTAGAAAAACCATATCTCACTCATAAAGGTGAATGGGTCATTTTTCTATGGCAGATTTGTGTGTTGAACATATTTTCCAACTGGTTCCTGCACAGGTGCTTTTTCCTTGAGACATTGCTCTAGATGGAGCCTCCAACATGCGGCTCTTTGTTGTCCACCTCTATTGTAATGATTACAAAAATTATTCTTCCTCCATACATGCTTTACCTTATTCCTTCCCTGATGTGGAGAAGGCTTGTCACACCTCATCCTTTTTCTTACTACCATTCTCTTCCAACACTCAGCAACTACATGGTTATGAAAACCACAAAACGTACATAGTTTTCTATGTCATGTTTTATGTTCATCATTAACATGCTTGAAATCAAAATTAACTTTATAATAGTGAGACTTTTTATACCTCTCTTGACTGTCTCTGGTGTGACCCTGGTGATGAGAAATTGCCTTAGCTCTTCCTCTGCAATGTGCATTGTCATGGGAGGATTGTGATGTGTTCCAATCATCCTCTTTCTCTGATGGCTTCAACAATGTCTTGGAAGCTTTTGCTACCTTTGAGAACTCCACTTCAGTGTATCCTGAACCTGCAAATCGAGGTATTTGTAAAACCTACAATGGTTTAGTCATTCCTTGACCATTAACACCAAGTCCTCCTCCTTTACACCCCATCTTGGCAAGGAGTCTCATGCGAGTTCTTGAAATGGGTACCTCCATATTTCCAACAGAAATAACATCATGTGAGTATGAAATTGAAGAACAATAAAAATTGTTTACCTCAGATGTTGATTCTGAATCAGGTGATGATGGGTTCAATAAGCCTTCATTGTGCTTCAAATTTTCCAAAGCCTCTTTTGTGGCTCATAACTGAAGTTCAATCTCTTCTTCTCCTCTTTTTCTTCTCGTAGAAGTCTCCTCAATTCAACATTATTTGCTTGAATGCTCTGATTGATCTCCTCATCTGAATGATGAGAAGACGATGAAGAAGGTGAATGTTCACTCGAGGGGGTAGATGGAGCATCGTCCTCTACTCTTTCTTTCTCCCATTCCTTTCTTGCCATCTTCTCCTCATAATATGCATACATTATGTCCACCATGTGTGCCACCCTAAGGAGGTCCTCATAGAGATCTATGTTATTCTCCATTTTACTTCTTGTTGCACATTCAATCCTTCACACTCACAATTCACATCAATGAGAAGACCACTTTGATACCAAACTTGATTTGGATCTCTTCAACTACTGGAATTAACCAAGATATTTTACTTCTATGTTGTTAGCATAATTGCATATGAAATAGTATGAAAAGCCACATGTGCATGTTTTAAAGAATATGAAACATAATGACGACCATCAGATCAAAGAACACAAACATATTGATAATAGAGTTCACCCAGTGTGGGTTATGTCTTCGGACCCTGGTGTTAAGAGTGGGGAGATCGCTTCATTAAATGATGCAATATGATGATGAGTACATAATACATTATTTTTCATTGCTAGGATAGGTTCCCTCAACCAGAGTGGCATGTCTCTCCACGAGACCCTATAGGAACTTTCTCTCAAATGGCTCCTTCAGCATGACAAGCTAATAAAATCTCACATGATGTGGCATACAAGTATCCCTCAACATAATGGTAATCAGGGATATAAACAACAAAAACATCATCTCAACCAATCAGAAGAAAGACATGGCATCACTGCATCATTTACCTCCACTTTCAGGGATGGCCAAAAAATGAAAAACTCAACTGCTAAAACAGGTACCACCACTAAATTTGTGGCGTGAAATTGTGTCAAACGACTATAAACTTTGCCCCTTTATGACATCGTCAAATTCTGGACCGTTTGGAATCTTGAAGATTCCCCCAAATATTCCTTCCTGAAGATGGACAAAAAATTTGTTAGTCGAATGAAAATTCTGAGCACACCACTACACTCACTATGAAATGTTATGAAAAATGACTATAAAGTTGACATCATTCCACCTCGGTGAAAAATCAGCCTCCAAGGGAATATTTTAGATTCCACAAGATTCTGCAAAGATTCCTTGTTGTTGAATGCCCAAATTTTTGCTGCTCAGGTGAGGAAACAGACTACGCAGTTGGACTCTTGGTGAGAAAACATGCAAAAATGACTATAAACTTGTTAAGTTATGACATTGGAACCTCTAGCCCTCTAAGGGAATATTTTTAGCATATTGGTAGATCCCTTGCTCATGGTTCCACTCCCATGATCTGCTTGTGGTTTCATAGGTCTGCTCTCTGCCACTATCCCTTGATAAAATGCGTTGAGGTCTTATGTAAGCAAGTGGGCAGACTTGCCAAGGCATGGGTCGTTGGCACAATGGTCAAGTCTGCGGATGATGTGGGGGCGGGTTGGGTTCAAACCCCACCCACCCTAATTTTATACAACGTTTACATATAATATAAGAGCAGATGTTTGAATGTTTGTAACATAGTTTAATTGATATGTGGGACTGCTCATTTTGGCGGGTCAGCCCATGAGGGCCGAGCTGGTTCAATCCCTGTCGGTCCCATCACTTGTATATGATGGTGATAAGTGTTGGGTCGGCACAAATATGTCGAGTGGGGTCTGGGTAACCTGTGGCCCCAAACCATTACATTGTTTGTTTTATATAATATAACATTACATTGTCGCTTGGGGGGGGGGGGGGTGGTGGGGTGGTAGCCCGCCACCCCATTTTGTTATATTTTTTTTGTTTTTTAATGTATATAGGAACATCGTGTCAAGCCAAGAGGTAACACCTCAAATGAGATTTTGTTTATTCATTGTGGTTATTCATAGTTATATACATGAGGGAGTGACTGTTGAGTTTCATCTCTCGATGACTCTTCATTTTATCTTATTAATTATTTACATTATTTACAATTGTTCACCTAATCCCTATGATTAGGCGTCAACATTCCCCCCCTTAATTTGAAGGGATGTTGGTGAGTCCAAGCATCATTCTGAATCTTTCAAGATTTTCTCTTCCAAGAGCTTTGGTGAAGATGTTTGCAATCTGCTCATTAGCGGAACAATGGCAAAGATGGATTGTTTTGGACTCAACATGATGTCAAATCGGATGATATTTTGTATCGATGTGCTTCGTTCGATCATGGAAATTTGGGTTCTTAGCCAACTTTATTGTAGAGGTATTGTCAATCACGAGTGGAGTTGAATGTAATTGTTTTACCTGCAAATCTTCCAGAATTTTCCTGAGCCACACAATTTCTTTTGTTGCCTCAGCTGCTGCCACATATTTTGCCTCTATTGTGGAATCTGCTGGAACTGATTGTTTGTGTGATCTCCAGGAGACAGCTCCTAATCCAAGACTCATAGCATATCCAGAAGTAGATACCCCTGTTTCTTTGTCTCCATCGAAGTCTGAATCAGAGTATCTAATCAAGCTGAAGTCGCCCATCTGTGGATACTTGAGTCCAAAGTCTTGAGTTCCTTTCAAGTACTTTAGAACTCTTTTTGCAATAGACAAATGTCCATCACAAGGCTTTTGCATAAACATGGAGTGGATTCCAATAGCAAACAAAATGTCTAGTCTAGTAGTAGTTAGGTAGTTGAGACTTCCTACAAGCTGTCTATACTTTATTGCATCCTCAAATTCCTTTCCTTCAATGGATGTGAGCTTTAAGTTTTGTTCCATTGAAGTAGTTAGAGAATTGCATTCATCCATGCCAAACCTATTCAAGAGATCTCCAATTTACTTCTTTTGAGAAAGGAATATGGACTTCTGATGTTGAGTTACTTCAATACCAAGATAGTAATGAACATAGCCCAAATCAGTCATTTCAAAACCTTTCCTCAATTTCTTCTTTATGGATGCAATGTAGCTTTCATTGTTCCTTGTCATCAAAATATTATCTACATATACCACAAGATATACAACTGTTTTTGCCAACTTTCTTGACAAAAAAAGTTGCATCATCTAGATCATAATGTTTGAAATTGAGTTTAAGAAGATGCTCAGTTAGTTTTTCATACCAAGCTAGTGGTTCTTGTTTAAGGGCATACAAGGATTTCACAAGTTTGCATACTTTATGTTCATGCCTTTTCACAACAAATCCTTTAGGCTAGGACATAAAAACATTCTCTTTTAGATATCCATTCAAGAAAGCAGTTTTTACATCCATTTGATGGAGTTTCCAACCGTTCTGAGCTGCTAGGGCAAAGAGTGTCTAGATAGTAGCCCATTTTTCTATGGGGGGAATGTTTCCTCATAATCGACCCCTTCCTTCTGTGCAAAACCTTTTGCCACAAGCATGGCTTTGTGCTTGTAAAGTGAGTCATCAGCTTTATAGTTTTTCTTGTAGACCCACTTGCAGCCAATTGGTTTGTAATATTCCTAATTAGCCATGGCTAATTGGAATATTTGATTTTGTTCGATTTTTGCCCTCTATAGTTATTTGTAAATAAAAAGTGAGGAAGGGGGGCCATAACTCACTTTAGAATAAAAAGTCAGTTCCTAGGTAGCACAATGTTGTGACTTAAGGGGGAACCAAGGGGGCCAAAGGGGGACACAGAAATGAGGCCCACACAAACACATGGAGGGACTGCACAGGAGGGAAGGAACACATGGCAAGAAGGAGATCACACAGGAGAAAGTGAGCCTAGGGATTGTGAGAGGCAGAGGCTATAAAATAGAGAGGAACCCCCTCATTTGAGATCATTTTGGTTATGAGCATTTGTGATAGTCATTTCGACTTAGAGCATGTTGGCTATTTAGCTAGTCTGCAGCTCTGTTTAGTGCATTGAGTGTCTCCGTTCGAAGAGCTCACCCTTAGCCCCGGGCGACTTCGAATGCCTGCTCAGGCAAGGTATTTCCATTGGCATTCTAGTAGTAGTTTCATCAGCATTTCAGCAGTAGTTTCATCAGCATTTCAATAGCAGTTTCATCAGCGTCTTTGAGGAACTGCGCAGAACCCCAAGGGGGTGGTTTTCAGGGGTCGGCCATTTCAAAAAATCTTTCTGGGTTTCTTGAGTAGAGTCTGATTCCAGAGTTTCAGCCTTTTCCGAGGAGGGGAGCAGCCCCAAATCCTCATTTGATCTCCAGTAGCAGCAGTAGTATGGCAGTTTTCCCAACAGCTGGGAAACAAATCAATGTGAGACCATTCTAGGAAAGCTTTCTGGGTTTCTTGAGTAGAGCCTGAATCTAGAGTCTCAACTTTTTTCAAGGAGGGGAGCAGCCCCAAATCATCATTTGTTTTCTAGCAGCAGCAGTAGCACAATAGCCGCATCCACGCAGAGAGGCCATTCTTGTCATTCTGAGAGTATTTCTTCACTTGCCTTGTGCAAGTCGAGGTGCCATCTGTCTAATCACCTCTTGTACTCATTTATTGGTCAGTATAATAAAATGGCTTAGCATTTCTCGCTGCATTTCTTGTATATCTGCTTATCTTTCCGGTTTACATTATTATATGCTATTCCATTGTTATTTTATCACTTCTGGGTTATTGTATCATTTGCACATATTTGGTTGGAGTTTTTGCTGGGGTTTGAGGGATATTCCAGGTTAGGAATATTACAGTGGTATCAGAGCATAGATCTGGCTTAGCCTGTGGAGCTAGTAATCTATGACACCGGGGGAAAAGCCCTATATCTGTTACAGAGGTCAAAGATATAGAGACATTGGGCATAGGTTGGAGAACACTTACGGAGAGGGAGACTATGTTCTGGTGGTGGACGCAGAATAGGAGGAGCATGTGGTGGATGCAGAGAAAGAGGATCCGATGGCAGACGATGACGAGAAGAGATTTGCGGATATGCTCCTCAAATCTGTGTAGGATCTGTTGAGGCAGATTAAGGTGATGGGCCAGAGATTCATGACAGTAGAGGCCAGACAACACGAGAGCCCACAGGTTTTTCAGGTTGGTGAGGGATCGGGCACATCCCACCATTTGCCAGAGCAGCATGATACTGCGCAGCAAGTGGCTCACATGCCCCTACATGCTATACCATGCTCACTTTCTTAGGAACCGACACGGGGGCCGTAACCCAACAGGAGGTAGAGCCCAGACATATGGGCGATTATTTTGCAGAGTACCAGGCCTATGGGCAGGAGTTCAGGGAAGCCCTCTCATTCAGAGATTTTGTTCAGCTCCAGTGGGATAGTAGACCCTGCGACCATCACAGAGGGTACCGGCATTACCAAGATGGTGACACCCACTATGCAGCGAGTAGATTCCACTTGCCTATGTTTGATGGTTCATCAAACAGTTCGGCAAAGTCTTGGGTGGAGAAGCTGGACATTTATTTCCAGCTTAACTAGATGTCGGAGACAGAGGCCATCAAGGTGGCAACAATGCATTTGGATGGTGAGGCCCAGGATTGGTGGTTTCATGGGATGGTTACACTAGGGCACTCCACAGTGACGACATATGCTGAGTTTACCAGGAGACTCATGGAGCGATTTGATCGGAGGGATCCAGAGCAACATTTTTTTGAGTTGACAAGGCTCAAATAGATAGGGAGCCCAAAGACCTACATTGCATATTTCTTGAGGGTCTCTGTGATGGTGTCAGGCCTATCCACGACACGGAGGGTCTGTATGTATGTTGAGGGGTTAGCAGAGCCACTTTAGGGCTTAGTCTGAACCACTAGACCAACCACACTCTAAGACGCTATTAGCAGGACCTGGGACTTATACGATGTCTTACTCAGGACCCAGAAACCTTACCCCCAGAGACAGACTTTCCAATCTAAGGGGAAGGATGTGAGGATTCCAACTCCAAAGGGGAATCCAGGACGAGTACAGCTTGACGATGATGCCAGGAGGGAGTTGAAGAAGAAGTGGTTTTTCTTCACTTATCAGAAGCCATGGGCACCAAGACATAGATGTGCTGCTGGTAAAGCACATTTTATTGAGGTCTTCTCTGAGAGCAGTGGAGAAGAGGATGACGAGGAGGATGTGGAGGTAGGAGATATCCATGCCATACAAGGACCTTTGCCACCTCCACCACCAACAACAGGTGGTGCATCTTTTGCACCCACCGGAGGGGCCCTTGCAGTGTTGTGGGGAGTTACAAAGTATCTGACGCTACGCATACGAGGGACAATACGTGGCCAGTGCGTATCAGTTTTGGTTGACAGTGGGGCAACCCGCAACTTCATCGATGCCTATATGGTTGAGTGGAGAGGTATACAGACAGAGAGCTTTGATGGGTTTTCATTCTTGGTCCTAGGAGATTAGACCATGATGTGTGCTTGTTATGTTCTAGAGCTTTCAGTGACGATGGGCACCTACACATTGACTGACCACTTTTTCGTGGTCAATATTCCAGACACCAACATGATACTGGGTGTTCAGTGGCTTATCACTCTAGGGAAGGCCACGACAGATTGGAAGACCCTGGAGATGGAGTGGGATGATGAGAAGACAGGGAGCCATGAGAAGATACAGGGAAAACACACATATCTGCCTCAGACTATCTCGGCTCATCGGATGGAGGCAGTCTTCCAAAAGGGAGACATAGAGTGGGTAGTGGAGCTGCGTGCATCAGAGGCAGGAACTACAGGGTAGACGGTACACCCAGAGATACAATCTGTCCTTGATCGGTATGCCATAGTGTTTAGGGAGATTCCACCAGGACAGCCACCAGATCGAGGGTTTGAGCACTCCATCGAGCTTGAGCAGGGCATACAGGCCGTGATTACCACCCCCTATAGGCACCCCAAGGCCTATCGGGACGAGATTGAGCTAGCTATCCAGGAGTTGCTTGCATTGCCAGATTTCACGCAGTCATTTGTTTTGGAGTGTGACGCGTCAAGAGAGGGGATCGATGCAGCATTGATGCAGGGAGGTCACCCTATAACATTTGAGAGCAGGAAGCTCCTTCCGCATGAGAGGTTGTATTCCATATATGACAAGGAGACTCTGGCCATCATGCATGCATTGGCTAAGTACTGACAGTATTTGGTAGGCAATAGGTTCAAGGCGAGGACTGATCATAACAGCCTCAAGTTCTTTTTGGAGCAGAAGCAACTACAGGAGAGGCAGCAGAAGTGGATCAGTAAGATCCAAGCATATGACTTTGACATTGAGTATGTCAAAGGTAAGAACAAAGTGGTAGCAGATGCCCTTTCACGTAGACCAGCCACATTGTCTCTTATGAGCTTGGATACAGATTGGAGGGCTCGACTCTTAGTAGAGTACTCCAAGGACAGATTTGCATGTGAGGTTCTAGATGGGCAGGTGGCAGATGACAGGTAGAAGGTGGTCGATGAGATCATCTACTACAGGGACTGGATCTTCTTGACTGAGGGGTCTCAACTCAAGAAGAAGATACTCCAACATCACATGATTCCCCATTGGTAGGACATCAGGGTTTTACCAAAACTTACAGGGCCATTAGGGAGAGGTTCTCATGGAGGGGCCTCAAGGAGGACGTACTCCAACACATCCGGGAGTGCGATGTTCACCAGAGGAACAAGGGAGAGATGAGCCACCCCGCAGGATTATTGCAACCTCTTCCCATTCCAGAGGGGAAATGGGAGAGTATTTCGATGGATTTCATCATAGGGTTGCCCATGGTACATGGCAAGGATTATATCTTTGTCATCGTTGATCGACTGACAAAGTACGCACATTTCTTTGCCATATCCGCACACTATATAGCAGCATAGGTGGCCAAGCTGTTCTTCAGGGAGATCTTCAGGCTACATGGTCTTCCTAAGACCATCGTCAGTGATAGGGACAACCGTTTCATGGGCGGGTTTTGGCAGGAGCTTTTCCGATTGGTGGGGACGAAGTTGACACCGAGTACCAGCTATCACCCACAGACGGATAGACAGATGGATATATTTAACAAGTGGCTGGAGGGATACTTGCGTAACTATGTCAGTGGGCAGCAACGAGCATGGTTGAAATGGCTGCATCTGGGGGAGTACTGCTACAATACTTCGCATCATATGTCCATTGCTATGTCACCATTCTATGCCTTATATGGGTATCATCCTTTATCTTTTGTCGATGTGATGTTTGATGATAGCAAGGCTCCTAGAGCCAAGATTTGGATCCAAGAGAGTCAAGATATCCTTCGAGCTCTCAAGGATAACATGGCTACAATGCAGAACCAACGGAAGCTGTATGCCGACAGGGGTCAGGTGGAGAGGCAATTCGAGGTAGGGAACATGGTCTACCTATGATTATAGCCATATCGACAGTCATCGCTGAAGCAGAAGGGGGCTGAGAAGCTCAAGCCCCACTTTTATGGGTCATATAGGGTGATACACAGGATTAGACAGGTTGCATATGAGTTGGAGTTGCCCCAAGGCAGCAAGATTCATAACATTTTTCATGTATCATGCCTGAAGAAGGAATTGGGGCAGTAGGTGACAGTGATAGATGAGATACCACGCATGGATGATGAGGGGCATTTGGTATTGCAACCAGAGGCTATCATTGATACTAGGGAGAGGCAGCTGCGGAGCAGGACGGTCCGGGAATTCTTGGTGAGGTGGAAGAATTTTCCAGATGAGGGTGCCACTTGGGAGAGTGAGCAGATATTACAGCATCCATTACTTCAGTTGCTTGAGGACAAACAACATTTTTCCAGGGGAGACTGTAATACTCCTAATTAGCCATGGCTAATTGGAATATTTGATTTTGTTCGATTTTTGCCCTCTATAGTTATTTGTAAATAAAAAGTGAGGAAGGGGGGCCATAACTCACTTTAGAATAAAAAGTCAGTTCCTAGGTAGCACAATGTTGTGACTTAAGGGGGAACCAAGGGGGCCAAAGGGGGACACAGAAATGAGGCCCACACAGACACATGGAGGGACTGCACAGGAGGGAAGGAACACATGGCAAGAAGGAGATCACACAGGAGAAAGTGAGCCTAGGGATTGTGAGAGGCAGAGGCTATAAAATAGAGAGGAACCCCCTCATTTGAGATCATTTTGGTTATGAGCATTTGTGATAGTCATTTCGACTTAGAGCATGTTGGCTATTTAGCTAGTCTGCAACGCTGTTTAGTGCATTGAGTGTCTCTGTTCGAAGAGCTCACCCTTAGCCCCGGGCGACTTCGAATGCCTGCTCGGGCAAGGTATTTCCATTGGCATTCTAGTAGTAGTTTCATCAGCATTTCAACAGTAGTTTCATCAGCATTTCAATAGCAGTTTCATCAGCGTCTTTGAGGAACTGCGCAGAACCCCAAGGGGGTGGTTTTCGGGGGTCGGCCATTTCAAAAAATCTTTCTGGGTTTCTTGAGTAGAGTCTGATTCCAGAGTTTCAGCCTTTTCCGAGGAGGGGAGCAGCCCCAAATCCTCATTCGATCTCCAGTAGCAGCAGTAGTATGGCAGTTTTCCCAACAGCTGGGAAACAAATCAATGTGAGACCATTCTAGGAAAGCACCACCCTCCCACCCTTCAATTCACCACAACGAACCATGTTTCATATATATTTACACTCGATTCACCTACACATAATATCAACATAAACGATTGTTAAACAACCTCTACTTAACTATCAAGTATGTTTCTTCTCAACATGAATATCAACAAAAAATGATATCTCAATAGCTTTGCTCAAGTTACATGTTCCTCTGTCAAACCTTAAAATATGTTAATTGTTCAAGATGCACCAAACCCTAGCTGGTCAATATCATCGTGTACACTCAACCAAACGAACACATATCAATGAAATATATAAGGGACAATAGTTATACAATTTAACTTATGACAATAGGAGGTGAAGTAGTGTATGCATGTCAATGATCAAACTCTCAATGGTGAAATATCCCAACCCCTGTCTGCTAATGTAATCTTCAAATGAACAATAGCAAGCCAAAGTATGTCAATTGTTATCCTATAGATCTACCTCCACTTTTGATTACAATACTTGAAGAAGACTTGACCAATTCATACAATAAGTTTCACACATCAAATATATTCATGGAAAGGGTGCCATAGTTGTGCCTGAAGATGCCCTTAATCCTACTAATCTAACTTTTACCTTCTCTGTTCTTATCTTGTCTTCAATATACTGATGCTTTTGTCCTTATTTTTCAATAATGTAGATGAGGTATGAATTTTATCAACAATATTATAGATAATGTGGCCAAATATCATATTAACCTTAATCTCACAAACTTCTAGAAGACACTCTAAGAAGTCCACAAATTAATAATAAGATCTAAAACCTTGAAACTTCCACAAAAGTGAAATGAATAATATTCCAGAAACTTCAAAATAATTCATGTCAGTTATTAGGCCTCACTTATAACTACTAGTAATGCATCCTCTAAATGACACATATTAGGGCTTATAATAGTTGCTTCATATTTCTAAACACCCATAAATTTCACCACAAGTCTCTCATGGATTAGTTGACAAGAGAAAGGTCCAGATATATTCAATATGCTACAATTAAGTTCACAACTTATACTAGTGTAAGAACCATCAAGAATCCTAAATGGAACACAAGGATGCGTGCCCTTACAACAAACTAGATCTACCACCAAGATGATACAAAATGGGTTAGACAAGCCTTACCAAAAATGTTGAGTTACCTTAGTCAAAATTATATCAGACTCTGCCATTAAAAGGAGGCTTGATGCCTAAATAATGTCATGTTTATGTCACAAATATTAGGCTGAGACTCTAATCAAGACAAACAATGAAAACACACCTCAGAAGAGCTCAGGTGGATGCTTCAAAAAGTCACAATGAAGATGCATATGTATGCTTGCATTAGGGCTCATATATCTTAGTGAATATTTTGAAGTTTTCTCATCAAAAAACCTTCCAACAATCCACAAATGCACTCTCTAGATCTTAGACACATGTATAGTGATCACTGAGATGTATGCCCTAACTTTAGTTTGCAATTGATCCAGAACATCACATTTACTAGCCTGAATATTGACATAGAGAGGAAGTTTGAGATAGTTTGAAGATGACCTTAGGAATTGATCTTCAATGCCACAAAGAGTCCAATAAAAACATCCTTAAACATCGAGAGAATAAACTTAGACTAACCTCAGGAAATGTGCCATGACACAATGAAATTCCATACAACAGATGTCAGAAATAATAAGGTTGAATGGCCCCAGGAATCCCAAGACAATCTACATAAATTCCCACGATAAATCTTCAAGACTAATCTAGACTTTTGGCCTCCAACATCAGATGTGCAAGACTACTCAAGGCCATAGATGGTCACAAAAATAATTTGCACTAGATGAGTGTTTGATACATTCTTGTGGACAAATGGAGTCTTTTTATAGTGGAGAAGAGGGGCTCTTATTTGAAGTCGACTTATGCAAATGAGAGAGAAAAAAATGAAATTAAAAATTTAGTATTTTTTGAGCTACTTGTTTTCCCTTAGAGGTTGAATTTAATTATGATTACATTTTCCCTTTAATAAAAAATTCTTTTGGCTAGGCCCATTTTATTTTTTATTTTCTTGAATTAAAAAAAATTGCTTATAACATATTTTTTAGGGCTCCAATCTTTAAAGAGGTGTAACTTCTCAACCGTGAGGAATTAGATGAAGTACCACCTACCATTGGAATCAAAATGACTAGGAGAACCAAATGAGGATGGTCATGTGATAAAAAACAATGTCCTTTGCATCCACTTTTGTCAACAAGTACATGACATCTAAGGCTTTTTGTCATTTGGTGATTCTAATCAATGCAAACTAGATGAATACTAAGATCGTTCAAAGATTGATGTTGGCATTAATGACAACACTATTCAACATATACTATTAATTTTTTCCACCAACATTTCCAATCTGATAGAATTCTCTTGCTGAGTCCTAGATTGTACCTCCTTATGTCACCTTCAACATTCAAATGACATTTAACCTTGTGCCAACTTTTTTCCATGAATGATGAAGTGATGGGAGTGCATGCAAGGCACCAAGTATAGTGGGGGACACAACCCCCTTTTGTGTGAGCTATCATCATGTTAAGGTAGGGGGATGGAACACTTGTTCTTGGACACCTTCCTTGAGGGATAAGATCCTTTGTATCCAAATCTTAACAGTGAGTTCGAATACATTTTGGAATGCACTGACTCCAATCTAAGTCAAGGGCATGATCTAGTATTATGTTGAGATCAAAATTGACTAACTTTGAGCTTGTTTGTTGCCTTCTCTACAAACATGAGAAAGGAGGGGAGTTTTGATTTTTTCCACGAGTTTTGTGGTATTACCTATTCGAGCTTCCAACCTCCAACTTTTATAGGCTTTCTAAAGATCTGATCCACATTGGATTTTGTGGAAGGTATTGATAATGGTCTTGGAATCTACTTCAATAACGAGCTTGTGAAATTGTTTGCAGATAGTAATTAAGAGACCTTACTCTAGTGTCCATATTTCAACAACATTATTAGTGTTGAGGTCTATGGCATTTACATAAAGATGTAGAATATGTCCTTTAGCATTACAAAAGACTCCACCATAATTGGCTTGGCTTGGATTTCTTTTGGAGACCTCATCAAAGTTAAGTTTGATAAAGTCCTCTAGAGAGAAGGACTAGAAAAAAGGGTTGGAAGGGAAAAAATTGGAAACAAATAGAATATTCCATAAAGAATAGAGAAAAGGCTCAATAAATTACATTTTCAATCTTTAAATGACAAAAAAAATTATATTTATTTTATTTTTTATTTAACATATTTTGCAAAATAATATTTATAAAAACTATGGTATTCTTAGATATTCATATATTATAATATTACACTCCTTTCAAATCTCCTATAAAATGAATCCTAAGACAAAATGACATGCCATACTTTATTAGTCATCAACATATCACATTATAACATGTGATATTATATATAAAACAAACTTTATCTATATAGACATAAATATCAAACAATTTTATGAATCATTAACTTCTACCCATCACTTTGTATGGTTAACCTTCAATATACCATATGCATAACAATTACTATATAGAGATGGCGTTCAAGGGTCCAAAGGTTTTACATATGCACATCCTCAATGTTGACTAACAACACAATTTTTATAAGGATTACGCCCCATTTTAAAATTCAATACAATAAGTTGTGGCTTTTCATAAGTTTTTGTGTCCTATAATAAAATTATTTAAATATTAATAGCAAAACTTTTATAAGGATTATGCTCTATTTTAAAATTTAATAAGTGGTGGATTATCATAAGTGGTTGTATAATAAAATTATTTAAGAGATTTGTTTTACAACTTAGTTATGATGTGTAATTTTGTTTCATCTATTATTAAAGTTGAAATTTTGCTCATATCAATCCAAATAGAAATTTAAAAAAAAATTAAAATAAAAAATTAAATAACTATTATAATAAAGTGTAATTTTGTTTATCTATTATTAAAGTTGAAATTTTGCTCATATCAATCCAAATAGAAATTTAAAATAAAAATTAAATAACTATTATAATAAAACTTTAATATTGTTAATAATTATATAAATAGAAAACAAAAAACAAGATTTTTTTTTTTTTTATTAATAGACTTTCTCATCTCTTTAATCTAATTATATTATTACTATTTATCCTCTCACTAAACTCTTTTTCTATCATCATTCAACAATTGTCTTGTTGATGAATCCCTATTGGGATTGAAAAGTTGATAAATATGGTTATTACTGTGGATACTCCTAGAATTAACTCTAAAGAAATGAACCACAGATGAGAGTTAAATCTAGAACTATATAAAATATTTAAATAATGTCTCTTAATAAAAAAAAATTGCATATGATAAATTGATTTACACCTGAAAAAATTAGATCTCTCCACTCATGTTAGATAAATCTTGGATTCCTTTAAGCGGATCCGTATTTAAAATAAATCTATGCAAATTTAATTAATTTAAAAATAAGTTGGTGTAATATTAATTTTTTAAATAAATTTTTGTATTTTTTAATTATATAATCTACAATTACTTTATTATATTATTATTATTTTCAAATTTAAAATAAATTTATATATCTTTCCTTGAATTATATTTCATAAATAAATAAATAAATTATAATTAATATATTATATAAATTATATCACAAATAAATTAATAAAATTAATGTGAATATTCTCTTAAAATCCCTCATTAAATAATTCTGAAAATTAACACCACCTTTGGCCTCACTGAAAGTCAAAGATGGCATCACATCCGTCCAATCACGGGTGGCAAAATCCACGCAAGGAACATCGTCATACATCGTGTTGGTTATATGTCAAAACCAAACTTGCAAGCCACAACTACATTTAAAAATAATTACGTGAAAATCCCGAATATGTAGATGCTTTAAAAAAATTTAGGAAATTTGTCCAGTGGCTCGATCTTTTGGTCAAACAAGAAATCAAACCCCGGTGCCTTCTAGTTCTTAAATACAAGACATGCTCCCAGGAGTTCGAACACGCGACTTGGAGGTACCCGTTCGGATTCCCAATTCGTCTCCTCCTTTTGATCCACCCGCCTGAATCCGAACTTATAAGTTTCTCGCATCTGTGCTTGCAAGGATTCGATCTCTGCGCGTCCGTTTTTATTCCTGTAGAAGAAAGCTGACAATTTGATAACAATGGCGGACTGGGGGCCGGTCATCGTCGGGGTGATTTTGTTCGTCTTGCTGTCGCCAGGTTTCTTGTTTCAGTTTCCCGGCAACAATCTGCCCGTAGACTTCAACAACTTCGAGACTAGCGGGAGAGCGATTGTGATGCACACCCTTGTATTCTTCGCTCTCTTTGCGGTGTTCACTGTCGTCATCGGAATACATATTCAGATAACCTGACCAACGAGGTTTTCCGGCGCTCTGTAACTAATTATTCCTGGTTTGATTTGTTAAAAGTTCTTCCTTCTTTAATTTTCTCTTTTCCGGCGCTCTGTAACTAATTATTCCTGGCTTGATTTGTTAAATGTTCTTCCTTCTTTAATTTTCCCTGTTAAATCTCCCCTACGTTATCATGATTTTACTGTTATTTCATAACTTTGAATTCGTTAGGTCTGAGAGAACTGTATGGATTTGATATTTTAAATTCTAATTAAAAGTTGAGCAGTGCAGTGTTTGGGAGGAAATTGTTTAACGCTCCACTATCGGTCAATTGTATACTTCTTTATCGAATAAAGATAGATATAAAAAACACACTCCAATCACTGTAGAACAAATTGCAGGGATAAAAGACGAGAAAAAATATCTATTCTCCAATCACTGTAGAACAACTTGCAGGGATAAATATACTACGCTGTACATACGGCGAGGGTAAACAAATAGGAAAATTGGTTTGTTTTTTCATTCCTGTTTTGTTTTAACTTTTATACAGTATATACCATGAAATTGTAAGCAAAATTTAAAAGTCCACTCAAAGTTTCTATTTTAGAGCTTCTAGCAAAAACCTTTTATACCCTTTCAGCTTAGTTATGTGGAAAGGGTTTTTGAAATTATTTAAAATATATATATTTATATATATCTATCTATATATATAAAAAATTTAAAATAAAGAGGTAATCTGTTGTTGGAATTGCCCGAGACTATATCTATCCCCGACAGGCTCCTTTTTTTCCTCCATGGCAAAGGCTTCATTCACATGGGATAAGTTGATTTCGGGTTGGCAAGGTCCCCTCCCTATATGGAAATCCCCGCTGAACTGGTTTTGCCGGGGTCACTGTCGAGCCAATGGGACTCGATTAGGAACGTTGCGAGGAGTTGCGGCTTTATCAGATCCATGCCACAGGGTTTCTTGATCTGGAATCTGTTAATTGCTAATACTCAGGTATGTGTAAAGAATATATATGTTGATATGATTGGCTATAAGTCTATGCTCTCTTATCTCTCTTTCTCACGTGTTTTGGAAATTAAGTTGCGCTCCTAAATTCATATACTTCTCATGGCTGGTGTTTTATAATAAAAATTTGTCTTGGGAGAATTTGAGGAAAATACAATGGCATGGGCCGAGCAGATGCCAAATGTGTGAAATAGAAGAGGAGTCAAATTTTCACATGTTCTTCCAGTGCTCCTCTACTCAGCAAATCTGGCTGGATCTGGCTTTCCTATATGGTTTCCCTCTTCTGCATCAAGTTTCTACCCATGGTGCTCACGTTTCTACCCATGGTGCTTTTGATTGGTGGAATCGACAAAAAGATTCATGGATATCGATCATCATTATTGTTTTATGGTGTGCCTGTAGGTGGAGGAATAATAAAATCTTCAATGAAGCAAAGGAGCCCCTCTCGGATATATTGCATCACATTGTTCTCATATACGACTTCATCCCCAAAAAGCTTCCATATCTGAAAAATGTCAAAAAGAGTGGGCTGACAGATTCCCTCCTCAAGACCCCGAGGGCCTTTTTTGACGGTGCTTCCCACCAAAGTTCATGGCTGTGGTGTGGTCATTATTATGGATGAGTACCTACACTACAATCTGTCCTGGAATGTAGGTATGGGTACAAATAGCTTGGCGGAATGTAGGTATGGGTACAAACAGCTTGGTGGAGGCAAAGGCTCTCGCTAGACTTCTCTCTTTCTGTATTTTTCTTGACATCAAATCCCATTTCAATCTTTGAAGACTCAAAAACCATGGTCGATCATGTCAATGGCAATTGTCTCGTCAAATGCCCTCACCTCACTCACTGGTTGGATAGAATTATGTTCTTTTGGGGTCAAATGGAAGGGAGCTCCATTCAGCACGTCAGGAACTAGGAACCAGGAACCAGGAAGCGCGGATTGCTTGTCAAAGGAGGGCCTTCAACTCATAACAGGGTCATGGTCTTTGTAGATTTTGGCTAGCTGGGACTTCTGCATTCCCGGTTTTTAATTCTCCTTTCTTTTGTCTTTATGATCTATCTTTGGCTTCTCCATTTTGATTTTTGTCTTTCCTATATCTGTCAGTATATGTATAGCTGGAAGCCATTTTGATTTTTGTCTTTCCTATATGTGTCAGTATATGTATAGCTGGCTCTGATATCCCTTGCATGTGTGATCCCTGAGCTTTTTTTTGGCAATTTGCATAGATGAATCTCTCCTTTGATTTTTTATCCGATGCTTCTCTTATATGCATTATAGGTACAATCTGAACTGTTATTACAAACTTAATATAACACTATATAGCTTTTTTCTTTCTGGAAATTCGTTGTTGGAATTTGTTTTTTTGGGCTAATTTATTTATTGTGAAGTGTAGTTTTTATGTGTAAAATAAGTATAGAATATTAAAATGGAATTTAATTTAATTTAATTTAAAATAAAAGTTTTTGGTGTTTTATTGGAATTTAAATGAAGTAAATTTAGTAAAAATGTAAATAGAGGAAAGAAAATAGCATTGAGCTAACATAAATAAAAAAAAAAAAAAGCGTTGGATTGTTAAATTTTTTAAAATTATTATATAGTTAATATCTGGATAAATAGAAATTTCCTAATGGTATTCTTTTTTTTAGTTTAAAATTGTGAAGAAATGTTTGAAATTAATACTTTGTAGATGTTAATTAATGTATATAGTATATATCTATATTATAAGTTATTTAATTTTGAACTATCAATTTGAGAGTTTATAAAAAACTTCGTAAACACATTAATTAATACATATATACTCACATTTCTTTAATATATTTTAATATTAATTTATTTATAAATATATTAGATTATTGAATATCATACATATAAATATAAAATTATTTATAATTTTTTATTATATTTTACATATCATTGAATAATTTAACTTTTATAATATATTTTAATAGTATATTTATGATCTATATATATATATAATATAAGGGTATGACATAAGTATTAATATTTATATAATTAATATAAGTATAAAATTATAATTTAATGTAAGTATTTAGAATGTTATATATAATATATAGATTAAACTAAATATATATACATGAATATTTCATATATATTATAATTATAATAATGTTTTTTATAAATAGTATTTTATTAGAATCTTTTATAATTGCTTAATTAACTATATAAAATTAATAAAAAATAAATAGAGTTGATTGAATTATAATTTTTATTTAAAAAAATATTTTTATTTTTATCACTATTTTTTCATTTATTAGCACTTCACTACCACAACTGCTTATTTCTAAAATCGATAGAATTTTAATAGAAAATAAGAATTAACCATTTTTATATATTTCAAAAATATTCCAGAAATAGATGAATAAGAACTAAGATTGTGTATTCACCTTTTCTCAAAGAAAAAAATAAAAGAAAATTTGTAATCATTCATCCCATCATCATAAAAGATAAACAAAGCTTTAAAAATCAAAATATCCCACTAAACTTACATTCTCATATTTCCACCGAAAATGTAGAGAACCCGTTTGTTCAGTTGGTCATGCCATTTCAAAACAAAAACTTACTCTCCAACATCTCCACCAAACATCAATAGCAACAAAGATACTATATTGAAAAAAGGGAGAGACATGCATGATTTATCTTATGTTTGTTTCATTATCATTGAATTTATATGGATCACAACTTTGGGGAATGTTTAGAAATGTGACAGTTAAGAGAGAAGTCAATGGTTTGGCTGCTCTTTTTTTTTTTTTCATGATTATCAATTCAGATATATTTGAATTATATTTATTATTTTTATTAATTAGAGATTAAGTATAATATTATTTATTATTTTTGTAAATTAGAGTTGAAAGTATAATTATTATGTTAGTTATTTTTTTGATAATAGATTTCAGAAATTGTTAAATTAATTTTTCATTTTTATGTTTATATTATTTTTAATTTTTTTAAAGGTGATTTATTTAGTTACATTATACATTTATAAATAAAATTAGAAAATCATATATCACTTCACAAGACATGATAGTACATTTTTAGATCATCCACTTGAAAGAAATTTCTAGGAACATGTTGATGGTGCTGGACCTGTCAACATTTAGGGGATCTCCCAAGTATGAAGTTCCAACTAAACCTCAAATCGTTTGGTGTACGAATCCCATCTGGTACGATGGCTCGATTGTCGTTATTTTAGATATTTGCCTTAGCTCTTGTTTTTCAGCACCCGAGAGTGTTATGCTTGTAACTTCAAGAAAATGAGGCGAGTATACCTCGTGAGTGCATAACATAACTTTGTATCTGGGTTCTCTTATTGTAAGGGAGAGGGTAAAAGTGAGACTCTAGATGAGAGGTAGTAGAACCACCCAAGGAGATTCACACGCGAAAAACAACAAGGGTTTGTCCAACATCTAGTGGAATAGTCCACAACATATGTGGCAATCATTAAAACCAAAGTGCAAGGGAAAACACATACACTGTGTAGAGGAATAGTCCATAGTGGATGCGGCAGTCATTAAAACCAAAGTGCAAGGGAAAACACGTACACTGTCAAGCGAAGTAGTCCACACAAGGGTGACGGTCGTTATAACCAAGAATACAAGAATGGTCTGTCTAATGTTTGGCGGAGTAGTCCACACGGGCAAGACAATAGTGATAAACAATACAACACATCTTCAACAATGTAAGTACTAAAATAACCGAAGCAGTTCAAATGTCTTAGTACGGGTTAAGCAAACATGCATTACAAACGTTTAAAGAGAGTCTTACAAACGGATACAAAACATGCATGAAAACATGCTGGCTTACGACAAGCTTCTGAATTAACCAAAAGTTCCAAGACACATTTGTACATCATACATCACTAGTCCTAGTAATGGGACATTGGAGCCACTCCTCACTCCTCAAAGAATAGACTACAAAATCTCAAGGCTATGTGTCAGAAGCCAAGGTGAAAAAGGCCTTTGCTCATACAATGAAGGGGTATATACAACGAAGGATGATACTTGACCCTTGTGACTCATCTACTTCCCTCATGATTGTTTGAATTCCTATGAATTTTTGACTTACATGACTCTTCAATTTCATATGTGCATCTCTTGGACTTTCACATTACATTACATTTGATTACAAAAAACATGGCCCATAGTAGTGATGTGGCCGAGACAACTCATGACACAACTCGACATGACACTGCTGACATGTATTGGTTGACTATGATGTCCATGTCAATTTGCTATGATGTTGAGTGATGAGTGTGCTCTTGGTGTATCATGTCTTTACCTCCACATGGAAAAGTGCACAGGCTCTTTGATGGTCTTGGTCTTTGCTTGATCGTGCATGTGTATGTGTCCCTTTCACTTGTTACTCGATGTGCTTCGTATGTTTGTTCAACTGTGAGAAAGTCTTTTGGCATGCACTCCTTCTTCATATCATTCGTCATCGCACCATGTTTCATCAATGTACATGTTCCTGCAATTACTCATGATGAGACAAAATCAAATCCAAAAATCTCCCAGTCTAACTTAATGCATTGTTTTCTGTTTCGGGTGCAGGTGACTGGTAGGGAGGACATGACACTAAAACTGTGCAGAGCAAAACTAGGACAGGGATGAGAGGTTCTAGAGCAATGTAGAGAAAAACTGTGCAGATGTCATTGGGAGGTAGATTTGCACAATTCGAGACAATAGTGATAGCTCCGAGGTATAACCAGCTGGGAGGCAAAATTGTGTAATTCCTAGGAGGAAGAAAAGGTAGGTTGTTGGGAGGAATTGCTAGGAAATTCTATGCATTTTTCAGGATGAGGACTGGTCAGGTCATCTGGGGGTCCAGGTGAGAATCTGCGTAATTTTTAGGAGGGAGATAAAGCAGGCAATAGGAGGCACTAGCAGACATTTCTGTGCAGTTTTCCAAAGCAAGGTTGGATGGGATGGGGGGAGTTGTTGGACATGAATGCACATTTCTAAGAGACAGTGTCACACAGGAAATTTCTACACATTTTCTAGGATGAGTGCAAAGCGGGGCAGCAAGGAGAGTTCTAGTCAAAACTACACAATTTTCAGAGGGAGCGTAGGGCAAGCCAGCAAGGGGCTTATCATTCAAATATTTGCAATTCTCATAGGGAGAGCAGGACAAGCCCGCAAGGGGACTTCCCGTCAAATCTACGCAATTACTTGGAACAGTGCAATGACAGGTAGTAGGGGCCCGACTCACATGACTACACAATTTCTACAGACAATGCAGGGAATGCAGCTAGGAAACTTATGCGCAATTTTGGGGAGTAGTACAACCCCAGTTCATAGGGTAGTTTAGGTTTTCCGGTAGATGAGAGGAAGATTGATGAGTGATCTTATGAGAAGCATGGATTGGATCAGACTTGGGCACAACTTCTGCACAGTTCTGGGAGATAGTCGACTTTCTCACTTGTAGGATTGTGCAGTGCAGGCTGCCCTGAAAGACAACCTCAACCTCTGTGCAATTCTAAGCAGTGGAGCAAGGTCACTGAGAACTGAGATTGGGCAGTGCAGCTCAATCGGGGTCCGGTTGAAGGACAGTTGTCCGGTTGATAGATTTTCAAGAAAAATGGCTAAGTGTGAGAGAAAGTGAACTTGTGCATACATGACATTGTGATCACACGCTTAGCATGACTCGAAAACAAGACACCTAAAACAAACAATACAAACATATGCTCAGTGAGACTAGCCTAAAGGTTAAGAGCGACAAAAGTGACACTTGAGATAGATATTTGAACGACTGTGATGATACTTGCACGATAATGTGTGCAGCTTTGTGTGTGAGTACGACCGATGTTCCTAGAGAGAAAACAACTCATGCACAAAATCCAGAACTAGAATAGGAAATAGAGGCTTTTCCCACAAATTTCCTACCACTCTGTCATACTTTCCAT
>APFE031221549.1:174867-201573 GCA_000404065.3 Pinus taeda
ATATATATTGTTGTGATAGTAAACAAATCTTTAGGAATTCTATCTACTTACCACCAAAACTTACCTTATTACTCAACAGGTTTATTCGGTTTATGATTTTTGGCAAACATTTAGGAACGACATGAATTAAAACCTTAGAACTTCTAATTCAGACGGTTTTCATATACAACGGGACAACTCATATATGCGAAGGTGGTCAATTCATAATGCGCTCGTTGAAATTTATTTAACTATTAGTACATTTGGTTACACCTTAGATTTCACATGCTCAAGGCTTTGCCATCTGTTGGTGCTATATTAAAGGCCTTGGTTGTCCTGGCCTAGGTGGCGTACTATTACACACCACGTGGCCTGCCTACAACATTTACCTTGGGATTGGCTTCCCTCATCAACAGTTCTAGTCACTTGGAGTGATCATCCGATTCTCGAGGGTTTTGACATTTACCCTTTGGCGGTTTTGGTCCTGTTTATTTTTGTGCTTCTTTGTAAGCCTGCTGGGCTTTGGCTCTACTCTACTCTACTGATTGGGAAATTGTTTCGATGAATCTCCTTGCCTGATGCAAGCGCCTGCGTATTCTGTGGCTCTGTTGCTCAACTCCTGGTATGCTTCTGGTTTTATTGGTTAATTTCCTTTAGCGCTTGGGCGAGTAGGAGTTCAGCTTCGGCATCAAGGTGTTATGGGCATTTAAATGATGGTAATATTTCATTTACAATATGTTTATCTCGCTATATTACAGAAGCTTGTGTATATGTATGAGTTATTGCTAATCCGTGTTTTTCTTTCTTGCTATGTCTTCGCAAATTCTCCTTCCAAGTATCGTAACCCTGAGAGGATATTGGAGCCGAGACTCCATTTCAGGGCTCGTCTTCCTGTTGGAAGAACCTGCCAAATACTGGGTATTTCAATGATTAAGTTATCTCATATTTAGGGCTTCTATGGCTAGAAGGTCGGCTTGCTATATGGCTTGTTCTTTTGTATTAATAGTTTGTATGTTTTCGCTCTCAGCTTATGGAAGCCAGAGTTCCACCATGACACTAGCTTTGTATATAAAGTTAAAATGGCCTAGCCATTGCTTGTAGTCCTAGTTCGGTCTTTTACACAATTTTCACATACTGGAGTTTACATAAAAGAATGTATTTGATTTATGTCATTCTCAGTCCTTTGTCGAGACTCTTTGTTATATCTAGTCTGACATTATGGACATTTACAGGAAATCATATGCAATTTTTTGATGCGTTATGGAATGATGATAATTGTCAAGATTTTTCGGTCTTTCTCTTTAAAAGAAGAACTCTGTTTTAATCTTGGATTAAATGGTTTTTCCTTATGCCTTTATCTAACATTTATATGGTTTATAACAAAGCTGTATCTATTCTGGCTATGGCTCAGGGTGCCTGGAATATTTGGCTTTTAAATACTTTGGATTTAGTTTTTTAGCATTTATGTACTAAACCCCACTAATCTTTCATGGGTATTCTGTCCGCATGAAATCCCTTGGGGAGTGCCAGACTAAATCGACATTCCTGCTAATTCCTCTGGCATTCAAATCCGTGGGAGTGAGGAAGATAGCCAGGGTTTTAAATTCAGAAATTCATTTTATTGCATAAAGCTTGTTCAAAGATTTCCCAATGTTATTTTTGTTTATTGTTTGTATTTAGGTGCTAAACCCTGTAGGGTTTCTTTAATTTCTTTTAGGAGCAAAATCTTTACTTCCCTTTGCAATTTGTTTGACTACTTGTTAAATTGAAGTTTTCACTATGGATAAGATCTCATAATTTTATTCAACTAAAATTTGCTTCTTGTCGCACGTAAGACAGTATATATTTACTCGAGCTTGATACTGAAATTACTCTGTTACAATTTTCGTCTATCTTAGGGTTTATGTACACTGTCTTTCTAGCTATTTTATTGTTATTCTATATCTTTACTATAATTTAGACATTTACAACAATCTTCATATTTTTCGCAAGCTACATTTTCACTGCAATCTACCATCTTACTGTATTCTACCTTAGGTAAAATAAAGTGTGATTTTCTCTGATTCTTATTCATGTACTTCCATTTAAAATAGTTTTTCACAGAATCCATTGCCTCTATAAAAGACTTTGTTCTAACGTAATAACCATCAGAAATTAAACTTACTAGACAATACTTATTCAATTTCATAGGTTAGAATTTATTAGTCTATGCAAGTTGGAAACTTTAAACAAGATTGTCACTTATCTGATGCTACTTCTTATAATCGAATCTTCAACTTATCAGTCATTAGTTGCTCCATTTTGGTCTACACATAGACCTGCACTGTGTTTACCTCCCTACCATGAGAATTATCATAACAGTAGATCTCCCCTCGTGCTATCCCAGTTCTAGGGAAATTCTTTCTCATTCAAAGGCTTAGAGTGTCTCTAGCCATCTGGTCTTAACTAGACTTGGCTAACACAACTGCCTGACTTCTCAACACAGTGATTTTCCTCTTTCTCTTGATCTTAGACCCCCATCCTCTTAATCATTTTTTTTTAAATACTTTTCAAGATTTTGTTTTCTCTTCTTGGAATATGTAAATGTTTCTTTTAACTAATTAATTAAAGAAACATTCTTTTCACAAAAACTGCAAAATAACTTCTCATAGCTTAGTTTCAAAAACAGTTTATGTTTTCAGAAAAATAATAGGTTTTTTGGTTGCAGTAAAAGAAATATTATTTACATTAACAGGGCATATTACATATCCCCCCCAAGATGGAACATCATCCCGATGTTCTTCTCCTACAAATAAACCTAGAAAGTTTTCTTTCATAACCTGCTCATCTTCCCAGGTGGCCTCTTCCAACCCAAAATGCTACCACTACACTTTAACTTGGGTGATAACTCATTTTTGCATTGTTACTTCTCTATGATCTAGTATAACCAGAGGTTCGACTAGGAACTCGCCTTCCAGTTCGACCTGAACATAAAAAAAAATTGTCAAGTCTTAACCAGTTTGTTTAGTATATATTTCTAAAGAGAAACTATAAACATATTTACATATTACTTGGATGTCTTGCCACTTGATTACATGTTTAGCATCATAAACATATTTCTTAAGTAGAGAGACATGGAAGACATTGTGTACACGAATGTGACTGGGTAAGGCCAGTTGATAAGCCATTGGTCCGATTCGAGCCAGGATTTGAAAGGGTGTGCAAAATCGGGGTGCTAATTTAGCACACCCAGCCCATTTAAGGTACTTTTCTTGGCTCGAACTCGAATGTAGACATGGTCCCCTACTTGGAATTCTTGAAAGCTTCTCTTCTGATCAAAAAAATTCTTTTGCTGGTCCTGAGCAGCTTTTAAATTGATTCTTACCTTTTTCACCATTTCTTCCATCTCTTCCAACATGCCTGGTCCTAGCAACAACTTATCCTCCGATCCACTCCAACTTAGGTGTGTCCTGCACTTGCGCCTGTATAGTACCTTGAAGGGGCTCATTCGTAAGGACGTATGGTACCCATTATTATAGGAAAACTCCACCAGGTGAAGATAGCCTTCCCATTTAGTGGGTTGTTGGATGACATCAACATGCAATATGTCTTCGATAACTTGATTAACTCGTTCAGTTTTCCCATCCGTTTGCGGATGATAAACTGTACTGAAGTGCAGTTGTGTTCCCATACCTTCAAAGAGGGATTTCCAAAAAGTTTATGTAAACTTTACATCTTGATCAGAAATAATCATCTTGGGAATTCCATGTAGTTTAAAAATGTGCTACATAAAAATATTAGAAATTTGGGAAACTCTATAAGTTGATTGGATAGGTATAAAATGAGCTGACTTGCTCAGTTTGTCCACCACCACCATGATGGAGTCATTTTGTTTTCTTGACATAGGTAGTCCGATGATGAAATCAATAGATATCGTTTCCCATTTCCATTCTGGAATGGGCAGAGGGTGAAGTAACCCTGCTAGTTGTTGGTGCTCAACTTTCACTTGCTGGCACTCCAAGCATTTGGCTAAGTATTATGCCACTTCCTTCTTCATACCGGGCCAGAAAAATTCTTTTCACAAGGCATAAATCATCTTTTGATATCCGAGATGACTTGCATAAGGAATCTTGTGGTATTCATCCAAAATTAAATTTTTGAGATGCTGTTGGTTGGGCACATATATTCTTTTCCTATAAACTAGTAAATTTTCTGCATTTATTTCATAACCCAGTTGCTGTTCGTGGCTATTAGAAATTTTTGCTTACTACCATAACAATATATATGTAGGATCTTGCATGGATGATTCTTGAATCTGCCCAAAAAATGTTGTTCGTGATTCACTAAAAGAAATTTCATATAAACATCTTACCTTTTGACTTAAAGCATCTACCACTCGATTTTCTGTCCCTTTTATGTGCTTGATTTCAAAATCAAATTCACTCAATAAGTCTGCCTAACGAGCTTGCCTGGAATTTAAAGTTGGTTGCTTGAAATAATTAATCAGACTATGATGGTCAGCCATTAATAAAAATCTCTTACCTAATAGGTAATGTTGCCACATTTTTAAGGCGTGAATGACCGTTGTCAATTCCAAATCACATGTTGAATATTTTTGTTCATATTCTTTTAGCTTTCTAGATTCGTATGCCACCACCCTTCCTTCTTACATAAGTACGCCACCCACTCCTTCCTTACTAGCATCCGTACAAACCACATATTCCTTGTTGGGATCATCAATGCTCTGAATGGGTACGATGGTAAGAAGATGCTTGCGCTGATCAAATCTCCTTTGACAATCAGGGGTCCACTTGAAAGTATTCCTTTCTTTTGCAAGGAGGTAATATGATATGCCACTCTAGAGAATCCCTCCATAAACCTTCAGTAGTAACTAGCCAGGCCTATAAATGATCTTATATCGGCCACATCCTTTGGCATTGGCCACTCCATAATGGTTCTTATCTTTTCCGAATCAACCACAATTCCGTCCTTGGTGATGATGTGTCCCAAGTATTGTATATGCTCCTTAAAGAAGTCACATTTACTGTACTTAGCGTATAGTTGATGTTCTCTTAGGACCTGCAGTACAATGCAGAGATGTTCCTTATGCTCCTCTATATTTCGGGAGTAGATCAGTATGTCATCGATGAAAATTAATACAAATTTATCTAAGAATTGATGGAAAATGCTATTCATGAGACATATGAATGTATTTTGGGTGTTAGTTAACCCAAAAAGTCAAACCACAATCTCATAATGACCATAACGTGTCCTGAAAGTAGTTTTCGCAATATCTTCCTCCTTGATCCTAATCTGATGATACCCAGAATTGAGATCGATCTTTGAGAATACAGTTGCACCCTTCACTTGGTCAAAAATCTGTCTATACAAGGAAGGGGTATTTGTTTTTAATGGTTACCTTATTTAGCTGGCAGTAATCCATGCACATTCGTAGGGTTTCATCTTTATTTTTAACAAATAACATCGGAGCCCCCCAAGGGGACACACTAGGGCGGATATAATTCTTATCGAGCAACTCCTGGAGTTGCATCTTTAATTCCGTTAGTTCTGGTATACTCATTCGGTATGGTGCTTGATAAACTGGGGCAGCTCCCGGAATTAACTCAATGGTAAAGTCTATGTCTCTTTTTGGGGGTAAACCTGGTATTTCTTTAAGAAATACATATGGAAAATTTTGTATCACAGGTATGTTTTCAAGGGATTCAGATTTATCCTTGGAGTCAGCATACCCCACTTGGAAGGCATAGAATTGACAACCTTTCCTTATGCATCTGGCTAACTGGGAGGCTGTTATAGGCCTTAACTATAGAGGTTTCTGCACACCTTGAATTTCCTGTCTCACTCCTACTTTGTCCCGAAAACTTACAACTTTTGTTTTAAAATTTATGAGGGACCAATGTTTCTCCAACCAGTACATACCTATGAGAATGTCGTATTACCCTAGGGGTAACACATTCATATCAGCGATAATAGGTTGAATAGCTCTTTGTAAACGACAGTTACTTACTTTGGATAAGACTCTTCTTTTTGCTCATGTGGCTAGTTGTACTAACCATGGAATTTTAAATTTAACAGCTTGTAATTTACATCGTTCCACTATCCTGGGACTAATGTAACTTAAAGTGGCCCCAAGATATATTAAAATAGAACAAGTCTGGTAAAAAATAGTACCTTCAAACTCAACCATAGTCGGCTGAAATTCTACCTGGTGATCCTCCAGTGCTGCGTTAATTTTTGGGAAGATTCTAGCTACTTCTCCTACTGTAGATACCTCTTGAATTTGAGATATTTGGTCTGCTCCCTTACGGTGAGGACAAATTTTTATGCAATGTGGCCTTCCACACCCCCAACACTGCACAGGTGTTCTGTTAATAAATTTGGCTTCATTTCTGCTAGCCTGTTCATTTGTCTTGATTTCACCTGGTACTTTAAATATGGGTTTATTCATACTTCGGTTAATTTGTCCTTTATATGAGCCTTTGTTGCTAATTCCCTTATTTCCCTTGTGGCTGGGATTAGATTTTAATTCCCTTTTTATCATTCCACTTTTTACTTGAGTCACCTTTTGGTTTATTTCGCTCATAAAAAATTCTTGCTTTTTGAATGACTTTGTCCATAGTCTTTGGGTTGTCGAATTCCAACCTTTCCTTCATGAATAGAGGTAGGTTGCTGAAAAAACGTTGTACTTTGGCCTTTTCTTCGTGAATATAAGGGACATACCTCAATAAGTATGTAAATTTGGTTATAAATTCATCCATGGTCATTTGGCCCAGGCGAAGATCATGGAATTCTTTTTCCTTCTTGTTGTAAAACCTTTTAGTTAGATATTTTTCTTTAAAGAATTTTTGGAATTTATCCCATGATATATTTTTCTCATTGTCCCCATGGACGGTTTTTACCTCCTCCCACCATAACATGGCTTTCCCTTGAAGCTGGAAAATGGGCAGATGGGCTTTCAGATTAAAATCATACTCGTACAACTGGAAGTAATTATTCATGTTAATTAACCATGCTTCTATCACCTCTTCTTGCTCTCCATCGAAGAGAGGAGGCTTGATTTTTCGAAACTCTCCTTGGAGTTCAATTTTTTGTTTTTTCTGAGTCTTATGATCGGACACATTACCTAGTTCTTCTTCTTGGTTTTCTTCACCTCCCTCTGTTTCGACGTTTTCTATTTGGAATTCTTGTTCCCCAGTTGTTTGGCCGCACTCTGGGTTGGGAATTAAGGGTTGATGATTCTGCCTATCGGATAGGATTTTCAAAATCTTTTCTTGCTCTTGCATTAATCTCTCGTTGTCTGCCTGGAGGCGAGCCATTTCACCTTTCAATTCTTGTACCGTCACTCAGAGGTCTGTATTGGGATTTTGTGACTCATCCCCTAGTTGCACCCAGACCTCAGGGTTTCCTTCTGAAATGGTGTTGATCCTAGCCCCATTAGGGAGCCATGTAGCGGATTCCCAGTTTGCCTCATACTGAACTTTGTTGCCTCCTATGTGCACATCATCAAAACTATTATTTCTTACCCCAAAGGTCTCAGTTTTGGAAACCCGAGTCCACTCAGATACCATATGTAACACATCCATATATAAAAGTATATATATATATATATATATATATAATATATATATATTATATATATATATTATATATATATATATATATATATATATATATTATAATATATAATATATATATTATATTATATATATATATATATTATATAGATATATATATATATATATATATATTATTGTGATAGTAAATAAATCTTTAGGAATTCTACCTACTTACCACCAACACTTACCTTATTACTCAACAATGTTATTCTGTTTATGATTTTCGGCAAACATTTAGGAACGACATGAATTAAAACCTTAGAACTTCTAATTCATATGGTCTTCATATACGATGGGACAACTCATATATTCGAAGGTGGTCAATCCTTTAATGAGCTCGTTGCAATTTATTTAACTATCAGTAAATTTGATTACACTTTATATTTCATATGCTTGAGGCTTCACCTTCTGTCAGTGCTATATTAAAGGCCTTGGATGTCCTGGCCAAGGTGGCGTACTGTTACACACCATGTGGCCTGCCTATAGAATTTACCTTGGGATTGGCTTCCCTCATCAACGGTTCTGGTCGCTCGAAGTAATCATCTGGTTCTCAAGGGTTTTGACATTTACCCTTTGGCGGTTTTGGTCCTGTTTATTGTTGTGCTTCTTTTCAAGCCTGTTGGGCTTCGGCTTTGCTCTATTCCACTGAATGGGAAACTATTTCCATGGATCTCCTTGCCTGATGCGAGTGCCTGCCTATTGTGTGGCTTTGTTGCTCAGCTCCTGGTATGCTTCTAGTTTTATTGGTCAATTTCCTTCAGTGCTTGGGCGAGTAGGAGTTCAACTTCAGCATCAGGGTGTTCTGGGCATTTAAATGACAATAATATTTCATTTACAATTTGTTTATCTAGATAGATTATAGAAGCTTGTGTATATGTATGAGTTATTTCTAATCCCTATTTTTCTTTCTTGTTATGTATTCGCAAATTCTCCTTCAATTTATTGTAACCCTCAGAGGATATTGGGGCTGAGACTCCATTTCAGGGCCCGTCTTCCTAGAGGAAGAACCCGCCAAATACTAGGCATTTCAGTGATTAAGTTATCTCATATTTAGGGCTTCTATGGCTAGAAGGCTGGCTTGCTATATGGCTTTTTATTTTGTATTAATAGTTTGTATGTTTTCGCTCTCGGCTTATGGAAGCAGGAGTTCCACCGTGATATTGGCTTTGTATATAAATTTAAAATGCCCTAGCCATTGCTTGTAGTCCTGGCTCAGTCTTTTACACAGTTTTCACATACTGGAGTTTACATAAAATAATTTATTTGATTTATGTCATTCTCAATCCTCTATTGAGACTCTTTGTTATATCTAGTTTGATGTTATGGACATTTACAGGAAATCATATGCAATTTTTTGATGAGTTATGGAATGACGATAATTGTCAAGATTGTTCAGTCTTTCTCTTTAAAAGAAGAACTATCTTTTAATCTTGGATTAAATGGTTTTTCCTTCTACTTTTATCTAGCATTTATATGGTTTATAATGAAGTTGTATCTATTCTGGCTATGGCTCGGGGTACCTGGAATATTTGGCTTTCAAATACTTTGGCTTTAGTTTTTTAGCATTTATGTACTAAGCCCCACTGATCTTTTGTGGGTATTCTGTCCACATGGGATCCCTCGGGGAGTGCCGAACTAAATTGACATTCCTACTAATTCCTCTGGCATTCAGATATGTGGGAGTCAGGGATACAACTAGGGTTTTAAATTCATAAATTCGTTTTATTGCATGAAGCTTGTTCAAAGATTTCCTAATGTTATTTTTGTTTATTTTTTGTATTTAGGTGCTAAACCCTGTAGGGTTTATTTTATTTCTTTTAGGAACAAAATATTTACTTCCCTTCGCAATTTGTTCGACTATTTGTTAAATTGAAGTTTTCACTATGGATAAGATCTCGTAATTTTCTTCAACTGAGATTGCTTCTCTTCGCACGTAAGACAATATATATTTATCCGAGCTTGATACTGAAATTACGCTGTTACAGTTTTCGTCTATCTTAGGGTTATGTACACTATCTTTCTAGCTATTTTATTTCTATTCTAGATATTTACTGTAATTTAGACATTTACAACAATCTTCATATTTGCTGCAAGCTACATTTTTATTGCAATCTACCATCTTATTGTATTCTACCTTAGGTAAAATAAAGTGTGATTTTCTCTGATTCTTATTCATGTACTTCCATTTAAAATAGTTTTGCACAAAATTCATTGCCTCTATAAAAGACTATATTCTAACGTAATAACCATCAGAAATTAAAATTACTAAACAATACTTATTCAATTTCATAGGTTATAATTTATTAATCTATGCAAGTTGGAAACTTTAAACAAGGTTGTCACTTATCTAATGCTATGTCTTATAAACGAATCCTTAACTTATCAGTCTTTAGTTGCTCCTTTTTGGTCTACACATAGACTTGCATTGTGTTTATCTCCCTACCATGAGATTTACCATAACAGTAGATCTCCCTTCACGCTATCCTTGTTCCAAGGAAATTCTTTCTCATTCAAAGACTAAGAGTGTCTCTAGCCATCTGATCTTAACCAGACTTGGCTAGCATAACTTCTTGACTTCTCAACACAGTTCTTTTTCTCTTTCTCTTGATCTCAGATCCCCATCCTATTGATCATTTTTTTTAAATACTTTTAAATATTTGGTTTTCTCTTCTTGGAATAAGTAACTGTTTCTTTTAACTAATTAATTAAAGAAAAATTCCTTACACAAAAACTGCAAAATAGCTTCTCATAACTTAATTTCAAAAACAGTTTATGTTTTCACAAAAATAATAATTTGTTTGGTTGCAGTAAAAGAAATATTATTTACATTAACGGGGGATATTACATGATGTGGTCGATACAACTAATGACACAAATCAATATGACACTTCTAACATGTACTAGTTGACTGTGGTGTCCATGTCGAACTTCTATGTTGTTAAGTGATGGGTGTTCTCTCGGTGTATCATTTCTCCACCTCCGCATGGCAAAGTGTGTGGGGTATTCAATGGTCTTGGTCTTTTCTTGATGTTGCATGTGTATGTGCCCCTTTCGCTTGTTTCTCAATGGCTTGGTACGTTCGTTCAACTGTGAGCATGTCTTCTAGCATGTTCTCCTTCTTCATCCTATTCGTTGGCGCTCCATGTTTCATCAATGTACCTATTCCTACAGTCATTCATGATGAGATGACATCAAATCCAAAAAGATCCTAGTCTAGCATGATGCATTGTTTTCTGTTTCGGGTGTAGGTGACCAGGAGGGAGGACAAGGCACTAAAATTGCGTAGAGCACAACTCAGGCTGAGATGAGAGGCTCGAGAGAACTGTTGGGAAAAATTGCGTAGATGTCACTGGGAGGAAGATTTATGCAATCTGGGATAGTAGTGACAACTGCAAAGTAGAACCTCACTAAGTAGAACTGTGTATTTCCTAAGAGGAAGACAAGGCAGGGTGTTAGGAGGAACTGTTGGGAAATTCTGCACATTTTTCAAGATGAGGACTAAGCAATTCATTTGTGGGTCTAGCTAAGAATCTACATAGTTTCTCTGAGGAAGATAGAGTGGGCAACACGAGGCATTGGAAAACATTTCTACGTAGTTTTCCAAAGAAAGGTTGGATCGAGCTGCAGGGAGATGTCGGCCACAACTGCATAGTTTTGAGGGAAAATGCCGGATAGGCAGCAGGGCCTTCCCGACACAACTGTGCAGGATCTGGAATGAGTGCAGAGTGGGGCAATAGGGAGAGTGCCAATCAAAGCCGTGAAATTTTTCAGGGATAGATTAGAGCAAGCCAACAGGGGGGCCTACTAGTCAGATCTGTGCAATTTCTTGGAATAGTGCAGTGCCATGCCGTAGAGGCCTGACTCACATGACTATGCAGTTTTTGTAGGTAGTGCAGGGCAAGAAGTTGGGAATGTTTGTAGTTTTGGAGACCAGTGTAGCTCGAGGTAAAAATGTAGTTTAGGTTTTTGGTATACCAGAGCAAGGCTTGATGAATGATCTTATGGGAAGGACAGATTGGATCGGACTTGGGGACAACTTCTGCACAGTTCCGGGAGATAGTCAGCTTGCTCACTTCCAAGATTTCGCAGTGTAGGATTCCTTGGAGGATAGCGTCAATATCTATTCATTTAAGGGCAACAAAATAGGGTAACTGAGAGCTGAGACTACGTAATGCAGCTCAGTCGGGGTTCGGTTGAAGGGATTTGTCTGGTAGAAATATTTTCAAGTAAAATGGCTATGTGTGAAAGCAAGTGAACTTGTGTAGACATGACATTGTGATCAAACACTTGACATGACTCAACGACGGGACACCACAAATCAACAAGACAAAAATGTGCTTAGTGAGACTATATTAAGGTTAAGAGCAAAAACTACGACACTTGAGATAGACCTTCGAACGACCATGACTACACTTGCTCGAAAGTTCTTACAAATTTGTGTGTGAGTATGACCGATGTCACAGAGTGAAGATAACTCATGCACACAAAGACCAACCTTCAAAATTTTCAAAAAAAGATCGCAAGCATGACAAAGTAATCAACATGCCAAAAGATGACTGTTGGTCAGACAAGAAAAAGGGTGTAAAGACTCTACAAGAGCTCATGGAATGAGCTCGAGTGTTTGCAACCATCAGTGGAAAAACCAAGGAAGGCTCTGAAATTTGGATGCAGGCGAAAATTTTGGAGGGTGTTGCAGCTGCTACAACACTTGGCGACATACTACTTGAATACCAACAGCTTTGTTTCGGTTCATTTCCAGCACAGGACTTTGGCCTTCCAGGGAGTATTGATTCATTGTGCAAGTTACTTTGGCTTCCCCACGTACCCCATATACAGACATGGTTCATCTTGTATGAACTCAGTCAAACACAACAAAAGTTTCAGCTAGATCACAGTGTTTCAAAATCAGGAAGAGTACTTTGGCTCGCAAGCTTAAGATTTTCAGAGTATAAGTTTTCATCTCTGGTGTTGCTCCGTTGTGAGCAGGCCTAGACAGTACTCTGGTGAAGTCATGTAGGAACACAAGCATTGCTCCACTACTAGCAAGACTGGTTAGTACCCCAGTGGATTTGCCTGCTTCACCTCTTTGTGCAAGAAGCCTTCCTCTTCTTTCTCCTTTGTAATTTTTTGAAAGAGGGTTGTGCATAGGCACTGTTGATGGTGCTGGACCCACCAAAATTCAAGGGATCACCCCGGTATGAATTCCAAACTAAACCTCACACTATTTGGTGTGGGAGTCCCATTCGGTATGATGGCACGGTAGTCCCATCCGGTATGATGGCCCAGTTTCCATTATCTTAAATGTTTTCCTTAGCTCTTGCTAGTTAGCACAGGAGAGATGTCTGCTTTGTCTTCAAGTAGTGAGGTTCACATGCCTGGAGATTATAAGTGTTACTTGTGTCAATATTCTTTCACCATAGAGGGAGAGGGTGGGAGTGAGTCCCAATTCAGATGGGGGAAACCCCAATTTTGTTAGGAACACACAACATAATAGGACGTGCACAACTTCCGAAGGAGCAGTCCACATAGATGCGGTAGTCACAACACACAAGGGAAGGTAACACATACAAAAGTTAGCGGATAATTATGCGCGAGTGCGATGGTTGTTATAGAAAGTTTACATGAAAGGTATATGTGATGTCTGGGGAGGTAACCAAAACAGGCAGGATAACATTAACAACTCATACAACACATTTTAATTAATATATATGTATTATAATAGATGAATGAGTTCAAGTGTTAAACACATGTTAAAGCAACATTTATTACAAGTGTTCAAGACAAATCTTACAAACAGTTACAACACATGTGAAAACGTGTTGACCTATTAGCAGGCTTCTTAATTAAGCGAAAGTTCCAAGACACATCAATACACCATACATCACTAACCCCATGGATGGGGCATTGGATCCGCTGCTTACTCCTCAAAGAAATGATTATAGACTCTCAAGGCTATGTGGGAGGAGCCAAGGTGAAAAGTCCTTTGCATGTACAAATGAGGGCTATTTATAGCCAAGGGTAAAACTGACCCTTGTGACTATTCAACTTCCCTCATGACTATTTGACTTTCATGACCTTTTGACTTTACATGACTCTTCATATGACTAGTGGGTTTCTTGGACTTCCACGTTACATTACATTGATAACCAATATGGCGCACAGTAGTGACGTGGATGACATGACTCATGACAAGACTCGACATGACAATGTTGGTATATTCGTGTTGCTGTTTGTGTGCATGTCGAGCTGCAATGCTAATGGGTGATGGATGTCCTCATGGTGTGTCACAACTTTACCTCTGCATGGAAAGGTGCACAGAGTCTTTGATGGCCATTGGGTTCACTTGATGTTGCATTTGCATGTTGCTCCTTGCTTGTACTTTGGCATGCTTGACATGTTTGTCCATTCATGAAAGGTGTATGTTCATCCATCCGTCTGTGAACACATCTTCGCATGTTTGTTTGTTCGTCCATTCATGAACACAACTTTGTATGGTAGTTTTTGTGAACACATCTCTTCGTATGCATTGTTTGTTCATCTATTCATGAACATGTCCTTTTGCATGTACTCCCTTTGTTCATCCCATCCTTATTAGCACCATGTTTATTTGCGTACTTGTATCTGCAGTCACTCATGACGAGATGACATCAAATCTATAAACCTCCTAGTCTACCATGATGCATGATCGTTTCAGATGCAGGTGACTAGGAGAGAGGAAAAGGTTACGAAACTGCACGAGGTGAGTTTCAAGTTGGGATGCGGGCTATGGGCATTGTTGATCAAAATTGTGTAGAAGTCACTGGGAGATGGAGATGGGCATTATGGATCAATAGTGACTATCTACGGGATTTGGCTCGGCTGGAGGATAAATCTCCCCAATTTTTGGGAGAATCAGTGGGGGTTGCAGGAGGACTGGGTAGGCAGTATCTGTGGAATTTCTGAAGTGAGCAGGCAACAAGATCTTGGCAGCAAAAACTGTGCAGTTCCTAGAGGGAGTTGGCAGTGGGATGTAGGAGAAACTGCGCAGTTGTTGGGAGGTTGTCCTACTGACCACCTCTGCACAGTTTTTGAGTTGAGCGGACTGCTAGGCTACAGAGGGCTCTCTCATGAAATCTGCCTAGTTTTCCGGATGAGCAGCCGATTGGCTAACTAGTGACTCACTAGAAAAACTGCGTAATTTACGGAGGCAGACAGGGGTGTGCATTGGGTGTATGCTAGATCTATCTACACAATTTTCTCAATCAACAAAGCAAGCATGGTCTATAGCCTTTGCGCAATTTTTGAGGGGAGTCAATCCCGGGCTGACTGCTCATTCAAACTCTCTGGTTAACCAAAAAGAGGGTTGATTGATGAGCTTGTGGGAAGCACACCTTGAAATGGCTTGCTGGGTGCTTCTGCATTTTTCTAGTGACAGTCGATTGAGTCGATGACTAGGTGATGGTACGACTATGAGAGGGTGATATGCTCATCAGAATTTCGGCAAAAATGACTAAGTGTGTGAGTGAGTGAAATGGTGCATACACGACCTTGAAAACACACACTCACATGACTTTACGACAAGACACCTCAAAACCTCAAGACGCACATGCTTAACATGACCGACCGGCGGTGCGAGCGACAAATGCGACGCTTAATATCAATCGTTGGATGACCGCGATGACACTTGCACGATAGTGCATACGACTCTGTGTGTGAATGCAACAGATGTTTACATAGAGAACACAACATGTACACATGAAGCAGAGACCTTGTGTATGAATAAAACATGCTCACAAGCGAGAAATCGTTACCAACATGCAAAACCTGCCTGTTGAATGGTCAACTAAGGTGGGTGCAAAGGTTCACATGAGCCAACGGGGTGAGCCTGAGTGCATTCAAACATCAAGTAGAAACTCAAGGGAGGCTCTAAAATTGAATGCAAGCCAAAATTTTGGAGGGTGTTGCAGCCACTACAACATTTGACGACACACTAGTAGAACTACCGCATCTCTGTTTTGGTTCATTGACAGCACAGGGCCATGGTATTTCAGGGAGTATTGAATCATTGTGTGGGTTATGGTTTCCCCACTTACCCTTGTTGAAAATGGCAACAAGAAATTGCTAAAAATAGAAGTGCTAAAAATAGCACTACTATAAATAGCAGTTTGGGTACCAGTGCTGGACTGAGCAACAGGGAATGGAAAATGGAAGTGCTAAAAATAACATTCTATTTTTAGCAGTTCAGGATGGATTCCTATTTTTAGTCAGTCCCTGGACTAAAATAGGAAGTAAAATTCGAATTTGAACTTAACATCTATTTGAAATAAAATAATTAATTCACCATGAGTTAATTAGTTGTGAAAAATCAAACAAGAAGTCTATGTGAGGACATGCAACATTTTCTCTATTGATTGAGGAATTTATCTATCAGTTAAAGAGATAAAGATGATTTCTAATTTAAGTTGTAATTAGTTGGCTTAGTTAACTGAGTCAAGTCTAGTTAGATTGATTTAAACAGTTTGTTTAAATTAATGTAAGTTCAGTTAGTTAATGCATGCTTGCATATAACTGTTGGGCTTCAGATAATTGAATATTCTCTTATGAATAACTCATGCATGTCAGTTCAGATAGAGATCTAGTTGAGATTAGAGGAGGGACAATGTACTATTAGTTGGATGGATTTTTCTGATAAAGGAAAATCATCCATGGAGAAGGATTTATCTCCTTCAGGACTGCGTAGTTAGATCAGAGGTTAGTGAGTGTGTGAAGAGGTCAATTCACACAAGTGGCTACACTGGACCCCAATCAAAATTGTGCAAAGAAATATGAGGTTTGGAGGGAAGACCAGAGGTTAGATAGAGGCCTTTGACTGTCTATGAGTAGCAGAGGTATTATAGAGAGAGCAGGATAGATTTTGAGCTGATTCTTTTTGTAATATTGGCTATATTTCCATTTGTATGATAATACAGAGTTGGGGTTTTAGGTTGAGGCTTTCCCCGGTTTATATATTCTGTGTTATGTGTGATTGATTCCTTCTTATTAGTTATATGTGTTCTTATTGATGTTGCTCATGTTCGAATAAGCTTCCACTAAATTGGTTGTAGAAGTAGATCACGTATTTTTCTTTAGTATATTGCATTATCAGGTGATCTACAGGTGGGAATTTCTACATGGTATCGGAGCATAGGTGATCAAGGAAGAACAATATACAAGAAGGGAGGAGTGTGAAGTTTGTGATTCCTGAATATAGAATTCGAGTTCTTGTCAAATATGTATTTCACCTATGGTGTTCAATGGTTTGAGACTTGAATATGCCCTTGATGGCAGTTCAAATTATATAGCCTGGAAGGATCACATGGAAGCAGTACTATAGGATAATGGTCTAAAGGAATTCATTGATCAAGAAGTCCCCAAGCTGACTGGTGCTGCTGAATTGGCTAAATGGAAGAAATGTGTGGCTAGAGCAAGGAGAATCCTTCTAGAGGGAGTTCGAGATCACATAGTCTCGAGTCTCCATGGGAAGAGACACTGTTTTCAATGTGGAAAACATTGAAAGATCTATATCAGAATAGCAGTGATTAGGGGAGGCTGGCACTGAAAGACAAGCTTTAGAAGATCAAGTGTGAAAAGGGTGACATGATCTCTACATATCTGAACAAGCTCACCACATGTAGGGATGAGGTTGGAAGTGTAGAGATCATGGCAGCTAATGATGACATGGTGACTCTTGCACTCCTCGGTCTTCCTAAGAGCTGGAATAGCTACTAGGCCTCAGTTAATGGAAGAGAGAAACTACCAGATTGGGAATGAATTTGGTTGGATTTGATGTAGGAGGAGATAAGAGGAAGCACCAAAGATGGTTTTTCATCCATGGAGGATGAAAAAAACTATGCCTTAGTGAGTAAGGCGAAGAAGGGGAAGGAGAAGGTTTCTCATTTCGAATATAGTTCTTCCCATGGTGGGAAAGAAGTTTGAAAAATCAAAAGTGTGATGCTTTCGTTGTCATGAGGTGGGCCATTTATCTACAAATTGTCTACTTAGGAAATCCAAGAAGGGATCCATGGAAGGATCAAAAGGTGAGGCACTGGCCTCACAGTTCAAGTTAGATTTCACATTGTTCACATGCATGGTTTCATCCATGGTGGGAAGTGGTTGGTTTCTTGATAGTGGAACTTCTTTCCACATGACCGGTGACAAGAGTTTGTTCAGTACTTTGGAGGAGAAAGATCTCCAAATACTCATAGTGATGGGTAATGATGAAAAGTATAGCGTCTGAGGTGTAGGCACAGTTTTTTTTCAGAGGGAGCATGGAGCTCACCTTACCTTGACCGATGTCAAGTATGTACCAGGACTGAAAAGAAACTTGGTGTCGATCGCGATGCTAGAAGACAAAGGCTATGATGTAGTCTTCAATAAGGGAAAGGTTTTCCTTAGACACATCATCACTAGACAGGTGAAGCAGATTGGTTCACGGGTCAAGAACCTATATGCTCTTGAGGTTCAAGATGCATGCAAAGCCTTGAGGAGCAAGGCACCTGATGGAGACTTGGTGGTTGAGAGGGAGAGTACATTACTTCCCAACATGCAGTGCCAGAAGAAGTCTAAGACGATTGTGGAGGAGCCACGATTGGTGCAACAACTTCAAGAGGTTGTGGAGTAGCCACAACTAGAGAAGCTAAGAGGAGATCGAGTAGAGACACCCACTCATGCAGAGACCTCCAGTAGGGGGAAACATTGAGCCATGTGGGCAGAGGGATCACATGCAACCATACCTCGAGGTAGGAGGTGGGGTGATGTGGAGTGATCGTCGCAAGGAGGAGGGGAAGGATCCTTGAGGTACCTAACCTCTTTGATTTGACTTTTCAATAGGAGCCCCGATGAGGAGTAGTAGGACTGGCTGATTGGGTAGAGACAGATGCAGATGGAGCAGTAGAGAGAGCTATAGTGCAGGAGTCCCAGGACTTTGTAGAGATAGCAGGCTGCAACAATGCGAGAGGCACAAGAATGTTGCACTAGTGTAGGATGGCACAGAGAGGTGTGCAACGATGTGATATGCATGGAGTGTTGCAGCAGCTCAGAGGTCAGAGAGGGAGCACTTGTCAATAGTAGGTAGAGCTTCAGCATCAGAGTATGTTTCTAGCCCAACAGAGAGGTCAGTGGGAGTTTTTTTTGTTCCTAGAGTTACTGGAGCAACCACACTTGGTAGAAGTGTTGCATGTAGAACATTCTAGATTTACAGGATCGGTTTCAAGTCGAAGCCTTTCTTGTTGAGAGGGAGTGTTGAAAATGGCAACAAGAAATTGCTAAAAGTAGAAGTGCTAAAAATAACACTGCTATAAATAGCAGTTTGGATACCAGTGCTGGATTGAGAAACAGGAATGAAAAATGGAAGTGCTAAAAATAACATTCTATTTTTAGCAGTTTGGGATGGATTCCTATTTTTAGTCAGTCCCTGGACTAAAATAGGGAGTAAAATTCGAATTTGAACTTAACAACTGTTTGAAAATAAATTAATTAATTCACCATGAGTTAATTAGTTGTGAAAAATCAAACATGAAGTCTATGTGAGGACATGCAACAATTTCTCTATTGATTGAGGAATTTATCCATTAGTTAAAGAGATAATGATGAGTTTTAATTTGAGTTGTAATTAGTTGGCTTAGTTAACTGAGTCAAGTCCAGTTAGATTGATTTAAAAAGTTTGTTTAAATTAATGTGAGTTTAGTTAGTTAATGCATGCTTGCATATAACTACTACACTTCAAATAACTGAATATTATCTCATGAATAACTCATGCATGTCAGTTCAGATAGAGACCCAGTTGAGATCAGAGGAGTGAAAGGGTACTATCAGTTGGATGGATTTTTTCGATAAAGGAAAATCATCCATGGAGAAGGATCAGAGGTTAGTGAGTGTGTGAAGAGGCCAATTCACACAAGTGGCTGCACTGGACCCCAATCAAAATTGTGCAAAGAAATAGGAGGCTTGGAGGGAAGACCAGAGGTTAGATAAAGGCCTTTGACTATCTACGAGTAGCATAGGTATTGCAGAGAGAGAAGGATAGCGTTTGAGCTGATTCTTTTTGTAATACTGGCTATATTTCCACTTGTATGATAATACAAAGTTGGGGTTTTAGGCTGAGGCTTTCCTCAGGTTATATCTTCTGTGTTATGTGTGATTGATTCCTTCTTATTAGTTATATGTGTTCTTATTGATGTTTCTCATGTTCGATTAAGCTTCCACTGAATTGGTTGTAGAAGTAGATCAAGTATTTTGCTTTAGCATATTGCATTATTAGGTGATATACAAGTGGGAATTTCTACAACCCCATGGATAGACATGGTTCACCTTTTACCAACTTAGTCAAACACAACAAAAGTTTCAACTTGATCAATGTTTTGAAATCGAGAAGGGTAGTTTGGCTCGTGAGTTGAAAATTTTTCAGAGTATAAGTTTTCATCTTTGGCGTTGCTTTGCTACGAGCAGGCCTGGACAGTGCCCAACAGAGTCAGGTAGGAACACATGCATTTCTCCACTACTAGCGAGCCTGGTTAGTACCCCGGTGGATTTTCATGCTTCACCTCTCTATACAGGAAGCCTTTCTCTTCTTTTGCCTTTGTATTTTTCTTTTAAGAGGATTGTGCATAGGCACTTATTTATTTTTGGGGTGGAAGAGGGATCCCAACTTGTTGAGAGCAGAAGGTGTTGTTCCTTTAGAGAAGCATGTAATACCTTTGACATAGGTTTTCTCGTTTATATTTTCCCCTTCTCCGTTTCTACTAGTTGGGTGAGCTTAAACACACAAAGCAGAAGGCCGAGTACAGGCATGGGGCTTCCCAATGTGGAGACAGTTTCATGGTTGGACCAAAGCTCCCCTTGCAGACAGATTATATTTTCCGTCAATACTTCATCGACCGAAGGTTATAACTAAGCATAGAGAAGATGGATGTAAGATTGACCAAGTGCTGCACTTTCACAAGTCTCTTAGATTTCAGCCACATACCCATTCAAAAGCCAAAATTCAGTAGATGGCAGCACTTATTTCTGGAAAAAGAAAAAAAAATAGCAAGGTATCAATAAAAAAAAAACAAAAATAGTAAGCAAAGCAAACAAGGCAAAAGTAAAACAAGCAACAAGCAATAAAAAAACTTTGTACATGGTGCGGGGTATGGCCCGACCTACTGGAAATAGTGTTTGAGTTCTTGGTCATTGATAGGAAGATTTTCAATCCTCCCGTCAAGTGATTACAGATGGTATGTGTGTGGGCCAAGCTTCTCATGGACTGTATACAAACTATCTGGTTCCACTACTGGAACCTGGTGGTATCCCGAAAGACCTTTAGGTGAAGACAACACTACTTCTTCAGATACTACGTGTAACATAGGTTTCAATGATGGCATGGGGTAATTGTTTTTGTTCCAAGAACGGTTCAAGTTTCTGAAATCAATTAATAAGCATATTTCCCCAGATTTCTTATGTACATAACTTAAATTAGAAATCCATGTAAAATAAAAAACTTTGTAGGTGATCCAAACATCCAACAACTTAGTCAATTCTTTTTGTACAAGGGGTTGAAGAGACAAATGTGTTTTACACAGTTTTTCTTGCAATGGCTTGGCTCCTTCTTTGCTTGAAATCCCGTGTTGGATTTTTTTTGTGTCGTATGTACTTAGGTCATCATATGCCCACGTGAACACATCCCGGTACTGTTTGAACAAGCGGACAAGGGCTTGCCACTATTGCGGTGTGTGGTACATACCGAGACTGACTAAATCCAGATTGTGGTTTGTTCCTAGGTTGCTCTGTTCGTTCCTCATGGTGGCACTGTGGGTTTTGCTATTTCTTGACCCTTGACAACAGTTCTGCAAATCATAGAGCCTGCTGAGAGAAACTACACCCTTGGGGATGAGGTTGCCTTTCTTGCCATCAGCTGGAGTTTGCAAGGGCTACTCGTGCTCATATTCATCGGCTATTGTGTCCTTGAAAGCATCAACGTTGTTCATGGAGTGCAATATCTTTTGACCATCACCATCACCTACCACTTTGAGTGCAACCACGTTGAGGATAATGGCTTTTTGCAAGCCCAACACGAGTGCTTCGTATTCAACAATGTTGTTTGTGCACTCGAACTCCAAGCGGCTTGAAATCATGTGCTTTTTTTTTTGTTTGGGTTGACCAAGATACAATCGGATCTAGAGCCATCATGTGTCTTTGATCAGTCAAAATACATGGTCCACAACTTGTCTATACATAGACCATTCAATGTGCTTGCGCTACTGTTACTATTGTTGCTACTACTACTACTACTACTACTACTACTACTACTGTTACAATGTATTGTACATGCTTCATTTCCATCAATTGGGCAAGGAAGGAGACCAAACTGCATGTCTAATGCGGTTGGGGCTAGTCGTGCGGGATAACACCCCAATGTTGTTTCCAAGAGGCAGTTTCTAAACATGAGCTCTATGAAGGCCAACGATTCATTTTAGTCATTGATGGGAGTAACATTGTGTTTCATATATCTCTTGGATAACACTCAGATTGATTGTTTTTTCCCTTGTATGGAAGCCACATGCGCGACCAGTCTGTTGCAAAGTATCCGTTCAGCTTGCTGGACCAGTCTCTGTTGAGTAGTAAGCCATACGCTTCTGGTATGTCCACAACAACAATGTTGATGCACTAGTGAACTCGGTCGTCGTGAGATAGTCGGATGATCACATCCCAAAGTTCACCAATGGATGGTGTTGTCATTCTGTATTTTTGAGGTTGAAGGAGTAAACAAATAGGATAGCATTAAAACCACTTTGGAAGTTGGGACTATCCCTGCCAGCTTTAGAGAGGGATCTCTCTATAAAATTTAGCTATGTTTGATGTGAATTTTAAGCTATTTATGACTGTACTAAATGCTTTTTATTGGATTGCTTGGTTGATTAAATTGTTATAATTCCATTCGGCTATGGAGTCTAAAGATTAACTAGATTTGCATCAAATTTTGAAGGAGTTTCACAGGGCAAGCTAGGTTGCACTAATTGGATCTTTCAAATATTAAATGGATTATGAAACAACAAAAATGTACGGTTTAGTGGAAACTAAGGAGAAATGAAGAATTCCTTAATTTGACCTCCGCAAAAAACATATAAATTACTAACAACCAAAATAGGGTGCTCCGAAATAACATATCCTATTCATCATAGTTTCTGTTATATAATTAAGATTTCTAGAAATAACAGAGAAAAGAGAAAATGATTAAACACATAAACTAAAGAAAAACATCACCATTTTGTACACCATATGAATCCTGTGAAAATGTCCTTGTATTATTGATGCTTCCAACAACTTTGAGAAATTACAATTTGCCGAGGAAAATTATTCTCAACAATAAACATCTCTTACTTTAAATGAAGAAGTATTTATAAAAATTCTAAACCAAAATATCTCAAAAAAATATCAAGATTTGTTTACAAATATGTTAAGCCGTCTTACAAAAATAGAACTAAAATATAGGATATTCAAAACTAATGAATCTACTTGGAACTATCTTTTTGGATTTAGGGTGACAAAGAAGAGAAATTCAAATTTGATAGCAACTCTTATTTGATGAGGTGGCCTCCAAGTCACTAACTATCTTTGAGCTTTTTCCTCCCGAAATTTTGAAAAATAGGGTCCTATAATACTTACAAATATTCATCTAAATATCCCAAACCGTAATAGATGTTATAAAACTGATAGACGTTTTTTTGCATGAGGATGTTAGCAACAAAAGCCTCTTTCCATTTTGAAAATACGTTCTCAGTTGTATGTAAAACACATTTTCAATTACTATGTTGTATAGGGAAAAGCATGGGTTTACTTGACCATGAAACAAACATATGACGTGGAGGCGGGAGGTGACATGGAGGCACATGGTTGGCAGAAATATGATTAGGTGGTAGAATAGGAGTGGAATATGAAGAGGGACATGGTGGGTGGACGTTGGCACGGGAGTAATAGGTGGAGGATACGTGGTAGTTGATGTAACCAGGACGGTGGTTTGCGGCAAGGAGCGGATACCGCTTTTGGAGGGGGGTGGAGGCAGATTGTTGTATTAGTGAAGGGGGATCCAAAATGTTGAGGAGCGGACATCTAAGGGTGGGGCCGAAAAACCCTATTGACCATTGATCTAATGGAGTGATGATCAGGCAGTTGGATGGTGCACAGGACTTAACCACAAGCGAAAAAATCCTTTTGTCATTTTTGATCCTTATGGCATGAGCATAAAACTTTGGTTATAGTACATAAGCCTTCGAACTTTGGATAGAGACATAATGAACTCAAATATGAGGATTGCATGTAAAATTAACCACATTTATATTTTTGACCGCATTCTTGGAAATAATTTGGAGGATGAAATATTATTTACAACATTTCAAATATAATAATCATCGGCTATAATCAAGTGACCCTATAAAAATTATAGGACCCTAACATTGGCTCCAAATGGGGATGGTAGTCTCCTTGGAGGTACCAAGAACACTGTAGACTAGTAGCCTGATCCCAAATCTGCGACCTGCTCTGTCATAAAAATATTTGTGATTGAAAATATCTCAAACTGAAATCAAAACCATTATGCACACTGAAATCTGAAATATACATTGAACTGAAAGTTTTACTGCAATCTGAAACTGAAACTGACAATAATTCTTGAAAAAGATGCTCAGAGTGTTGAGCTTATTTGCACACTGCTACCTACTCTACACTGCTGAAAATTATGTTGAATCAAATAATACAAAAATGCTAATGAAGCTAGTCAAGTAGTTGTTGAAACAAGTAGGCCACTTGACTATTTGTTAGCACAATCAAAAGGACAACTTGAATTTTTGTCCATAAAATCAAAGTTGTAGAATGCAATGGCAACTGCTGTTGGATCTGGTCATGAAAACATGATTGAACACTTGATTTGAAAAGAACCTCCATGTAGTTTTCTATATGATCAATAAAGGCATGATTAATTAGTTTACCTTGCACCCCTTCATTGAACGATTGAACATGGAATATTTCATCAGTTTTATTGTCAAGGTTAAACCCTGATTCCCACTATTTAGTTTTAGTCTTGTACTCGAAAAAATAATTCTCAGCAATCTGCGAATCAAAAGGTAATACAATCTCCTCTTATTTTGGAGAAGGAAGATTTTCCAAGAATTGTTTAATATCTCGGAAATTATAGGACTGAATCTGATAATCCAAAAGTTCAATATCCTTTTTGAATCTTTCAGTAGTTAACTCAAGAATTTTTTTTTTACCTTCAGGGGAAATTTTTCTCGTTTTCAAAGAACGAAACACGGCTGTTGAAAAATATTCATCAATTTGAAAATCAACTAATTTATCCCTGATTTTTTTAAAACTTCACAATATAGAGCATTTGCCACATAAGTTGTCATCTTGTTTAGCGAGAAATCTGATCAACTTGCAGTGGAGTCGCCATGAGTTTTCTACAAATCTAGATTCTTTGACATGGAGTCGCCATGAGTTTTCTACAAATCTAGATTCTTTGACATGGAGTCGCCATGTAATCTTTCAGCTCTGGATACATTGAACGTGGAGTCATGAGGTGAATGATACATCCTTACTGTCCACCATCAATAATCATATCTGGAACTTGATACACTTTTCTAGGCTCTCCCCAATACGGTCACCACTATGTTGTTCTTTTGTATTTTTGAGGTTGAGGGAGTAAACACATAGAACAACATCAAAACCACTTTGGAGGCTGGGATCTAGCCCTACCAGAATCAGAGAGGGATCTCTTTGTAAAATTAGCTATTTTTATGTGAATTTTAGGCTAGTTATTAATGTACTGATTGTTTTTTATTGGATTGTTTGGTTGATTAAATTGTTATAATTCCATTGGGTTGTAGGAATTTACAGGGTAAGTTCCTCAGACAGAACACCAAAAGGACACTGCTCACAAACAGATCACAGATCAATACACCATTATTTTGACGTGGTTAAAACCCTCAGAGAGGGAAACAGTCCACGGTCTGCGCCAACGTGGCTACTACAGGCAATTTATTAATAAAAGAATGAAAATTTACATAAGCTTCTCTCATGCACGGTGAACCTACAAATGACCCTCCATGCGCTTTAAATAGAATTCATGGACCAATCGGGGGTCAAGCCACGGATCAAGTGTCGGTAATACCGAGGAGAGAATGAACCGTCGGATCACTACATATCGTGACCGTCGGATTGTAAGTTACAAAATGTACAACGGGAAAGAAACACACTTTACCTAACTCTATACCTAACTCTATACTAGACCAAGTTGAACTTAACTATTTCCTATGTGTCGGAATATCCTAACATCCCCCCTTAAGACCAACTTGGGATAGGATTGAAGGATTTACAAATATGACACAATAGGAGAAGGAAGGAGGCACTAGAGCCTATCCCCCCTTAGTGACAACTTCCTGAACTCGAAGCATATATCGAAGTTTAGTGAACTTCGCCTCTGTGAGAGCCTTTGTGAAGATGTCTGCAACCTGATCATCTGTTGAACAATATTGCACTTCAAGAACATGGTCATGAATGAGCTTTCTGAGGAAGTGCATGTGTAGTTCAATGTGTTTGCTGCGCTGATGCTGAACTGGATCTTTGCAAAGCTGAATGGCACTTTGATTATCACACCAAAGTGTAGTCGGATGCTGCTGCTCAAAGCCAAATTCTGATAGGATCTGACGAAGCCACAAGGCTTCCTTACTAGCTTCCACGACACCATGATACTCTGCTTCTGCTGACGAAAGAGAAATGGCAGCTTGTTTCTTAGAAGCCCATGTAATAGGTCCTGAACCAAGAGTGAAGACATAACCGGCAGTAGACTTCCGATCATCAGGGTCACCAACCCAATCAGAATCAGTGAAACCAACTAATAGAGGAGCTGCTTTGGCACTGTAATGAATCCCAAACTGTACTGTACCTCGAACATAACGAAGTATTCTTTTAGCTGCTTTCCAATGACTTTCACGGGGGTTTTGCATAAAACGAGCAACAAGGCCAACAACAAGGAAAGGTCAGGACGAGTATGGGTTAAATACAAGAGTTTTCCTACAAGTTGACGGTATAAGGTAGCATCAACTTCAGGAGAAGTACAAGA
>APFE031221549.1:208769-230229 GCA_000404065.3 Pinus taeda
GCATAACCAGACTGAGATGATTGACAACGACATGCAGAAAGTGCCATTCCTGAAGATGAAGTTGAAGTTGAAGTAAAAGAATGCTCCACATGGATGTTATGTTTCTTCATTGCGGCTTCCAAGGCTTCCATCTTCTTAAAGCATTTAGATTCTAAGTGGCCATCTCGATTACAAAAGTTACAATGTCTATCAGTCTTCTTCCATTTGTTTTTATTGGTCTTATCATTTTGCTGAAATGATCTTTCATTTTGAGGCTGAGTTTGCTTAGGACCCTTGTTTGGTTTAGGAACATTCTTTTTAGGATATGACTTCTTAGGATTCTTTAAATTTGGTTGCTGCTGGGCGGCTAACGCTTTCTTGGAAGAGTTTCCAAGATTAAGAAGACCAAGGTGTAAGAGTTTTTCTTGTTCTCTTATTAAAGAATCACAAAAAGAGTCAAGGAAGGGGCCTTGTAGTCTTTTCCTTGACAAATGAAAGCTTCCCTTGTAGAATGGAAGGTGGAAACAAATACAGAGTAGGCTGATCCCAACTTAGTAAGGATGGAATAAATAAGGTTACTATCTTCTTTCTTAACCTTAACACCTTCCAAGAGATATCTAAGGGTCTTGAATTTGGACAAGAAATCTTCAATGCAAGAAAATTTATTAGGATCCAATGTAAGCAACTCATTTTCAAGTTGATGGGCTCTAATTTCATTTTTAATCCCAAAAACTTTAGTGATTTGTTCCAATGCTTCATGAGGAGTATCAAGTTCTGCAATATGGAATCTAAGATCAGGGGAAATAGACATCCCTATCAAACCACGTGCTTGATCTTGTCTATTTTCCCATTTTGCAACCTTGTCTTCATCTTTTGGTTTTTTCTCTTGGCCCGTGGCTATTCTGTAGAGACCTTTACTTCTAAGTAAATCTTCCATGTAGGATACCCATTGGAAGTAGTTAGTGCTGTCAAGAATGACTTGGCATGGACTTTCCATTTTAAAAAAAACTGAAGCTGAAGATGCTGAAAGTAAGTGTTTCAATGGATAGATCTCGAAAAATTAGGCTGTTTTAAAAAAAACAACTCTGAAAAAGGCTTCCAGATGAAGAAGTTATGGCTTTTTGAAAAAAAAATTGTTGAAGTTGCCGGCAAAGTGCGCGAATGTGCGGGAATGAAAAAATGCCCCCACTAAATGGAGATTTGAACCCAAGACCTCTACTCTCTTAAAATAGCTTTGAACCAATTGAGCTATACAAAAAATTTGAGAGAGAGAGAGAGAGAGAGAGAGAGGGGGGGGGCCTTGGGTTGCGTGTTTGCCTTGAGAAAACTCTTTTTTCCTACAAAACAAAAACACAAAACCCAACACAAATATGCAAAGAAAAATGAACCTTACGGCTCGAAGTTAGTTTTAGGCGGAAACTAAATATTTTTCTCAATATTTCTGATTTTCCAAGATCACACTAAGGTGCAGGGAAAAGAGCATACGCCTTAGAGAAAAAAAACTTCCTTTCTGTTTCTGATTTGCCCAGATCGCACAGAGTCGCAGGGCAAAGAGCATACACAGAAATGAAAGATATAGATCCGGTAATAAAAAGGCTAAATAAATAGAAACTGAAATAACTAGAGAGAAAATAACAGTAAACTGCAGAAAAACATTGTATACTTCCAGATCTTAAAAATGACGCAGATAGGGCTACTGGAAACCTTTTCGCGTGAAACGAAAGGGGTTCCTCACTGGAACAGATGCTCCGAACACAACAGAGCAGTCCTCTCGGCCGAAAGCAGTCAAAAACAATAGATCTAGGAAACGACAGCCGCATGCAGTTCTACCGTCTTCAGATTTGGATCACCAACGGACGCGGCCCTCAAATAGCTCTGATTACCATGTAGGAATTTACAGGGTAAGTTCCTCAGGACAGAACACCAAAAGGACCACCGCTCACAAACAGATCACAGATCAATACACTAGTATTTTGACGTGGTTAAACCCTCAGAGAGGGAAACAGTCCACGGCCTGCGCCAACGTGGCTACTACAGACAATTTATTAATAAAAGAATGAAAATTTACATAAGCTTCTCTCATGCACGGTTAACCTACAAATGACCCTCCATGCGCTTTAAATAGAATTCATGGACCAATCGGGTGTCAAGCCATGGATCAAGTGTCGGTAATACCGAGGAGAGAATGAACCGTCAGATCACTACATATCGTGACCGTAGGATTGTAAGTTACAAAATGTACAACGGTAAAGAAACACACTTTACCTAACTCTATACAAGACCAAGTTGAACTTAACTATTTCCTATGTGTCGGAATATCCTAACATGGGCTATGGAGTCTAAAGATTAACTAGATCTGCATCAAATTTTGAAGGAGTTTCACAGGGAAAACTAGGTTTCACTAGTTGGATCTTTTAGAATTTGAAATGGATTATGAAATAGAAGAAATGTAAGATTTAGTAGAAACTAAAGAGAAATGAATAATTCCTTAATTTGACTTCAGCAAAAAACATATAAATTACTAATAGCCAAAACAGGGTGCTCTGAAATAACATATCCTATTCACCATAGTTTATGTTATCTAATTAAGATTTCTAGAAATAACGGAGAAAAGAGACAATGATTAAACACATAAATTGAAGAAAAACATCACCATTTTGTACACCACATGAATCCTATGAAAATGTCCCTATATTATTAATGCTTCCAGCACCTTTGAGAAATTATAATTTTCTGCAGAAATTACATTCAACAATAAACATCTCTTACTTCAAATGATGAAGTATTTATACAAATTCTAAACTAAAATATCTTGAAAACATATCAAGATTTGTTTACAAATATCTCAAACTATCTTACACAAATAGAACTAAAATATAGGATATTTAAATCTAATGAATCTACTTGGCACTATCTTTGTGGATTTCTGGTGAAAAAGAAGAGCAATTCGAATTTGGTAGCAACTCTTATTTGATGAGGTGGCCTCCAAGTCACTAATTGTCCTTGAGCATTTTCCTCCTGAAATTATGAAAAATAGGGTCCTGTAATACTTGCAAAGATTCATTCGAATATCCCAAAGCATAATAGTTGTTACAAAACTGAGAGAGGTTTTTGTGCATGAGGATGTTAGGAAAAAAACTCTTTTAGTTTTTGAAAATACGTTCGCAGTTTCCTGTAATCCACGTTTGCAATTACTATGTTGTATAGTGGAAAACATAGTTTTACTTGACCATGAAACAAACATATGACGTGGAGGCGGGAGGTGACATGGAGGCACATGGTTGGCAAAAATATGTTTAGGTGGCAGAATAGGAGTGGAATATGAGGAGTGTCATGGCAGGTGGAAGTTGGCACAGGAGTAATAGGCTGAGGATACGTGGCAATAGTGAAGTGGCAGTTGATGTAACTGGGACAACGATTTGCGACAAAGAGCGGATACCGCTTGCGGAGGGGGGTAGAGGTGGAATGTGGTATTAGTGAAGGAGGATCTGAAATGTTGAGGAGTAGACATGTAAGGGTGGGGCTGATGGTGAGGAAACCATTTTTAGGACCCGCCCCCCTCTAATAAAGGTAGGATGCAAGGGGGGGGGGGGGGGGCGAAAAAACTTGTTAAACATTGATCTGATGGAGTGACGATTAGGGGGCTGAATGGTGCATGGGACTTTTACACAATAGACAAACTCTTTTTGTCATTTTCGACCCTTATGACATGAGCGGAAAACTTTTGTTATAATACATAATGTCTCCGAACTTTGGATAGAGACATAATGAACTCAAATATTAGGATTGCATGTAAAATTAACCACATTTTATCCTTTTGACTGCCTTCTTGGAAATAATTTGGAGGATGAAATATTATCTACAAGATTTCAAATATAATAATCATCATCTATAATCAAGTGACCCTATAAAAATTATAGGACCCTAACAATTGGTATAGATGTTCGGTCAAGTTACATGATTTGCGTGGTTGTCTTGCTCCATTGCACATTGATCCTTTCGGCAATGGAGAGTGGCATGATGTTGGTTGTCGCGCTGGAATAAGCCAAATAGTTGTACACATTATAGTTGAAAATCTCGAATAAGAGTAGGAATGGAGGGCAGACTGGGTTTTCTTCTTCCATCTGAAGTGTGTTTAGCACAGTTGAAAGTGATTAGGGAGGTGTGCTTGCTCCCTTGCTAGTAGAGGTTGTGTTATCCATTGTTCTCTATCCCACTGCATGCAATAGGATGTCCCACTGAATCTGGATCTTGGCCAACTTGAACAAACCAATTTTCACATGAGTTTTCTTCATGTCATCTACAATGTTGTAATCTAGAGGGGGTAGACTCACCAAGGTGTCTGGGATAAGACTGGTGATTTTGTTTTCCAACAGAGTGTTCTGTAGTTTGCTGCTCATGGAGGTACTCTTGTCTACCATTGTCTTTCTGGGCTTGATTTGCATTTTATGCTTTTGGACGACTGGTGGATCAACCTTCCTCTACAGTTCAAACTTATTTTTTTCTTACCCAATTGTAATGGGAGCCAACTTACTTCTGAGCTCGTAACGATCATTTTGCTTTTGGGGTTGTTTCTCGGTGCTTCTATTCTGCGCTGCTTGCGAGCACTGATACATGTTTGCCACATGCTCAGAACTTGATGCCTTGTTAGGCGCAAAACCTTCATCATCATCCATATCTCTTAACTGTCCCTGTGTACAATTGTCTCTATTAAATGTGTGATTGCATACTAAGCCCGCAACTCTCTTCCAGTCTCAACAAAATTTTCTTAGTGACCATCTTCATGAAATGAAAAAATTCGGGGATCACGCACTGTTCGAGCTGGAACACATAGCACTGCGTATTTTTAGTTGGGATACAGTTGTTGTCTGATGACATGCTTCCTTGTCTTTGTCTGGGCAGATAGTTGCTCGCAGATGTGTCCATTTTTCGTTGTTTAATCTCAGACACTTCTAATGTCAAGTTCTTGATGAGGCGAGTGAGGGTTTCAATATCACTTGTTTCCTTATCTCTCCCTTTGCTCGCCATTGCATGGGACTTCATACTCACGTCCTTGGATTACTTTGCTATTTCATCATCCTTGATGATTCCAATCACGTGCAGGTATTTCTCAACAGTGATTGCCTCTTCGTAGTTTTCCAATAACGTTGTTTTCGCAGCTCGCTTGATGAACTGCGTGGTGTTGGTCGGCAGTGCAAGCGTGTAGTAATAAACAGTGATGGAGTCATGAGGTTTCGTATCTACTGAAAACTTGTTCAATATGCACGGAAACCTATGATTGAAGTCTTTTAGCTTTTCTTTCCCCTCCATATTCAGGCTTCCCACCTCTTTGAACAACATGGTTGGGGTCTTATCATCAATAAACTTTTCCAGAAACATGTGTTTGAACGTACCCCAATTTTGTATGGAGTTGGCAGGAAGGTTGTGATACCATGTTGTTGCATGACTGTCCAAGGTACATGGAAACAATCTACATGCCATGTCATCATACCATACCTCAAGGGTCTGCAACTATAGGTAGAAGTTGTCCAGATGGTCTTCTACCTTCACTATGTTGTCAAGGTTGAACTTGATGATCATTCTCCCCGTCCACTTTGGCATCTTGTGCAAAGCACTCGGGAGAGCCAATGGTCCTTGAGTCATCCATTCTAGATTCTGGTCAGCCATGTCTTCTTCTTCATCATCCTCCTCCTCTTCTTTAGAATATGACAGTTCCAGCTCTGAATTTGTTGGTTCGTCTCTACATCCGCCTCCTCTATTTCCTTCCCCTCCGCCTCTTGTACTAGAGTCTTTGCCCAAGATTATGAGGGTGTCTCATTCTCCCTATTAGAGGACCAGATCAGGTTCCTCTTTGTCTTCAACAACTTCTGCCATACCTTCAAGTGTGGCAAGAACTGCTTCTTCTAGTGATGATACAACAACCCCTGTGGAAGTGGTTTTTTGCTTTCTTGATGCGTATGGAAGATGTGCTATTCCTAGGATCATTCTGAATGATTTCGCAAACTGACAAGTGATGGGACGGACGAAGCAAAGGTGGTGATATGGAATTTTGTGTTCACCTATGGTGGGTGAGTAGTAACCAACTTCAGAGTCATGCGTAGGTGAGCGGGAGTGCAAGTTACTACCTTGGACAGATGATTGATGAGTGAGTGTGAGAGGATGTTTAGCCATAAACAACTGGAGGCCCTCCTTCTAGCACCAGAAATGTTGATGGTGTTGGACCCACCAACATTCAAGGGATCATGCTGGTATGAAGTCCCAACTATACCTCACACCCTTTAGTGTGGGAGACCCATCCAATATGATGGTCCCATTTCCATTATCTTAAATGTTTGCCTTAACTCTTACTGGTTAGCACAGGAGAGTGGTCTTCTTTGTCTTCAAGTAGAGAGGTTCACGTCCCTCGTGATTGTAAGTGTTACTTATGTCAAGGTTTTTTCACCGCAAAGGGAGAGGGTGGGAGCGAGTCCCAATTCAGATGGGGGAAACACCAATTCTGTTAGGAACACACAACACAATAGGATGTGTGCAACTTCTGAAGGAGCAGTCCACATGGATGCGATAGCCACAACAAACAAGGGAAGGTAACACATACAACACTCAGCAGATGAGTCCACCCAAGTGTGACAGTGGTTATAGCAAGTTTACGTGAAAGGTATGTTTGATGTCTAGGGAGGTAACCAACATGGGCATGACAACATTAATAGCTCATACAACACATTTTCATTAATATATATGTATTAGAATAGATGAATGAGTTCAAGTGTTAAACATAGGTTAAAGAAACACATATTAAAAGTTTTTAAGACAAATCTTACAAACAGTTACAACACATGTGTGAAAACGTGTTAGCCTGTTAGCATGCTTCTCAATTAAGTGAAAGTTATAAGACACATTGATACACCATACATCACTAACCCTGTGGACGGGGTGTTGGAGCCACTACTTACTCCTCAAAGAAAAGTTTACAGACTCTCAAGGCTATGTGGGAGGAGCCAAGGTGAAAATCCCTTTGCAGGTACAAATGAAGGATATTTATAGCCAAGGGTAAAACTAAACTTTGTAAATGTTCAACTCCCCTCATGATTGTTTGACTTTCACAACCTTTTGACTTTACATGACTCTTCATATGACAAGTGGGTCTCTTGGACTTCCACATTACATTACATTGATAAAAAATATGGCCCATAGTAGTGATGTGGATGACATGACTCATGACAAGACTCGACATGATAGTGTTGGTATATTTGTGCTATTGCTGGTGTGCATGTCGAGCTGCAGTGTTGTTGGGTGATGGATGTCCTCATAGTGTGTCACAACTTCATCACTGGATGGCAAGGTGCGAGAATTTTTCGATGGTCATTGGGTTCGCTTTATGTTGCATTCACACGTTTCTCCTTGCTTGTACTTTGGCATGCTTTACATGTTCATCCATTCGCGAAAGGTTCATGTTCATTCATCCATCCACGAACACATCTTTTCATGTTGGTTCATCCATCCATTCGCGAACAAATCTTTGCATGTTCATCTGTTTGCGAACACATCTTTTCATATGCATCGTTTGTTCGTATGTTCTTGAACATGTCCTTTTGCATGTACTCCATTTGTTCATCCCATTTGCCATCGTGCCATGTTTATTCGTGTACATGTATCTTCAGTCACTCGTGACGGGATGACATCAAATCCATAAACCTCCTAGTATAATATGATGCATGATCGTTTCGGATGTAGGTGACCGGGAGAGAGGACAAGGTTATGAAACTATGCAAGGCGAGTTTTGATCTAGGATGCGGGCTCTGGGCACTGCTGATGAAAACTATGTAGAAGTCACTAGGAGACGGAGATGGGCATTATGGATCGGCAGTGATTGTCCGTGGGATCTTGCTTGGCTGGAGGAAAAGTCTGTGCAGTTTTTGGAAGAAGCATTGTGGGCTTCAGGAGGACTGGGCAAGTAGGATCTGCACAATTTCTAGAGTGAGTGGGTAGCGAGAGCTTGGCAGCAAAAACTACATAGTTCCTGGAGGGAGCTGGCAGCAGGAGTTTGGAAGCAAAAAATGTGCAGTTCCTGGAGGGAGCTGGCAATGGGATGCTGGGAGCTGCTGGCAAGAAAAAATATGTAGTTGCTGGGAGGTTGTCTTGTTGACCAACTCTACACAATTTCTGATCTAAGCGGACTGCTGGGCTGCAGAGGGCTTGTTCATGAAATATGTGCAGTTTTTTGTGTGAGCAGTTAGCTAGCTGATTGGTGACTGGCTGGGAAAATTGTGCAATTTTCTGAGGGAGACAGGGTCAGGCACTGGATGTCTGCCCAACCTGTCTGTGCAATTTTATCAGTCAGTGGAGTGAACATGGTCTGTAGCCTCTGTGCAATTTTTGAGGGGAGTCAGTCTCGAGCTGACCACCTGGTCAACTTCTCTAGTTGACCAGCAGGAGGGTTAATTGATGAGCTTGTGGGCAATGTAGCTTGAAATGGCTTGTTGGGTACTTCTATGTTGTTTTGGTGTTATTTGATCAAGTCAATGATGAGGTGATGGTCCGACTGTGAGAGGGTGATATGCTTGTTAGAAATTTAGAAAAATTACAAAGTGTGTGAGAAAGTGAAATGGTGCATACGGTACCTTGCAAACACACAATCACATGACTTGACGACAAGATGCCTCAAAACATCAAGACACACATGCTTAATATGATCGACCGATGGTGCGAGCGACAAGCGTGACGCTTGAGATCGATCGTTGGACGGCCGCAACGATGCTTGCATGATAGTGCATACGAATCCATGTGTGAACTCGATGGATGTTTACATAGCGAGAACAACACGTACACACGAATTGGAGACCTTGTGTATGACTAGAACATGGTCGCAAGCGAGAAACTGTTACCAACATGCAAAATCTGCTCGTTGAACAGTCAAGCAAGGTGGGTGCAAAGGTTCTTATGAGCCCACGAGGTGAGACCGAGTGCATGCAAACATCAAGTAGAAACTCAAGGGAGGTTCTGAAATTGAATGCAGGCCAAAATCTTGGAGGGTGTTGCAGCCACTAGAACAAGAACTTATTTATTTTTGGGCAGAAGAGGGATCCTGACTTATTGAGAGTACAATTTTTACTTTGGAGAAGCGTGTAAGACCTCTGATTTAGGTTTTCTCATTTATATTTTCCCCTTCTGTGTTTCTACTCGTTGGACAACCTTGAACACACAGAGAAAAAGATTGAGTAGAGGCATGGGATTTTCGAGTTTGGACATAGGTTCATGGTTTGACTAGAGCTTCCCTTACAAACAGATCATATTTTTTGTTGAGGCTTCATTGGCCAAAAGTTACAACCAAGCACAGAGAAGATGGACACAGGACTGGTCAAGCGCTACAGTGTCACAAGACTCCTGAATTTCAGCCACATACTTATTCAAAATCCCGAAGAGAGTGTAGGACATCACTTATTTACAAAATGAAATGGAAAGACATAAAAGAAAAGAAAAGAGAAATGAAGAAAAAACAACAAATAAAAACAACATAACAATAATAAACATGCTATGTACATATGGTGGGGCACAACCCCAGATCATTGAAAATAACATTTTAAATCTTGGCCATTAACAAGAAGGTTTTTAATCCTCTCGTCAAGTGATTATAGGCGATATGTGTGTTGGCCAAGTTTTTCTTGAATCGTAAAAGAACCAATCCACATGGACTGAAACATTGTATGTTTTCCTTTGTCTTTGTGGGGTTTATCCCACTTCCAAATGAAGTCACCCACAATGAAGTTGGTGTTCCCTACAAATTTTTTGTCGAACCATCTCTTGATATGGTTCTGGTGGAGTGAAAAAATTTCTTTTTCTTTCATCTGTTCTTCCTGTAACTTGTGTAGTGTGTCCATCCTATTATGAACTAATAGACACGACTTGCCTTGGGATTCTTGGGATCACTAGAGAGAAGGAAAGTAGATATTTAGTGGGAGGATGGCTTCTTTTCTGTATACGTGGAAGTATGGAGATGTGTTCAGATAGGGTTTGGGTGTAACTCGGTCAGCCCAAAGAGCATTCACCAGAGCAGAATGCCAGTTTCATTGTTTAGAGTAAATAATCCTTTTTGTGATATGAAATTTTTGTTTGTACATTCGGAAAGACCATTTCCCTGCGGGTAGTAGTTAGTTGAATTCTTAAGTACAATACCATATTTCAATGCAAAATTATAAAGTTTCAACGAAGAGAAGTAAGTTGCATTGTCAAAAACAAGTGATACAGGAATGCCAAACCTCAAAATGATGTTCCACTGAAGGAAGTTGATGACTTTCTGACCATTCACTTGTTTGAGTGGAACTGCTTCTGTCCACGACATGAAGTAATATGTAGCAGTCAAGACGTAGCAGTTTTTCTTTCATGAATGTGGGAATATTTCCCCAATGATGTATAAGCCCCACTATTGGAATGGTTTTTCCATTGCAATAGGCTGCAGCGGGGTTGCTAACCTTTGAGTTCTATTGGTGCATCACTGACAGATTAGGCATTTGTAGGCATACGTGTGTTAATCCTTAACTAATGTGGGCTAGTACAAACCGACTCTCATGAATTTATGCGTTATTGTGTTACCCGCGAAGTGACCCCCGACTATTCCATCATGCAGATGATGTAACACTTTCTCTGAATCCTCTACTTCCAGTCACCTGAGTAAAATACCATTGTCATACTTTATGTAAATCACTTCGTGCACCAACTAGTAAGATAAGGCTTTCAGTCGGAGTGCCCTCTTTTGCCGCATAGAGATGTGAGAAGGCATGGTGTTGTTCTCAAGGTACTGGTGCACTTCTCCATACCAATGGTTGTCGTGTGAAGTGGGTGGCGCTCACTCTACATTATACATGTCAATTTCTTGCTCCCAATTGATGAACTCTTCTTCTTCCTCTTGTGTGTGCATTGTTTCCACTACAAGTCTACAGAGACCATGACCCTTGATAGTGTGAACTGGATTGATATCAAGATCATACTCTTGTAGTCTTGTCATCCTGATCACACACCTTTCACCAAGATCTTGTTGAACAAGTAGTGATCTGACTGCTAGGTGTGGCACAAAGACTATACAATGATTTTTGAACAGGTAGGGCTTGAAATCTTTCATCGTCTTGTATACATCATATGTTTGTTTGTCCATGGCATGGTAGTTTTGCTCTACTCCTCTTGAAGCCTCGAAATTCACTGCACCAACATGGGGGATGACCACCCAGTTCGGACTTTAAAGCAACTCCTTTTTTGTTTGGAATGGTGGATCTAACTAGTTTAACTTGGTCCATTTACCTTCTCCCAATTTCCACTGGCTTAAAATATGACTTTCATCCACCAATGGAGAAGAGACATCAGATTAGCCCTGTTGCTGATCAGGAAAGAATGTGATCCTTAATCTGATCTAGGGCTCAGCCAAGCCACAACTAATGCTTGCCTCTTTATGAAGAGGACTTTTAGAAATGTAGATTTAATCTAAATGCAAAATTATTCTAAAATGCAAGCAAAATGAACTAAATCCTAATCCTATCTCAATTAGGCAGATATAGATCTAACCCAACTAAGAGAAAGATATTTAAATGATTGATATTTAAATACTCTGGCTTATGATGAATATCAAGCTAACTAAGTAGTTCAATAAATGACATTACGAATACCAAGTCACATTTTATTAAGAGACCTCTTTACTAGAATAATCAACCAACCAAATTTAGGAAGTAGTTCACAAAATGATATTGATTGTTAAATTAGTAATTTGAATATAAACAATAATATGAAATAATAATTCACAACATATCATTATTCATTAAATCAGTATTAAAAGATAGATTTTTGAGTAAATATTTATTTAGAAATCAGAATTCAACCCATAAGAGCAGAGATAAATAATAACATATTAATGAGACAAATTACTCATATCGACAAAAGTGCACAAATATGAATATAATTACACATTCATGCCATCATAAAATGAAACTAGTATTTAAAACAATATAGTATTAGAAATATCAATTTTGTTGAATCCATGTCTTCGGCTCTGATCTCCAACAACTTTTTACATTGTTTGAACTTCTTTTGTTACAACAAGAGCTGTAGAATTACAAACTCCGTTCATCATACATAATTCAGAATGCAAAAGAAAAATCTTCAGTAATCCCCAGATCTGAGATTTTCACTGCTCCCACCTACAACTCTAAATCTCTATTGTAGAAGTGCTTTTAGAATTCCAGAATTGCAGAGGAGAGAAACCCCTATTACATTCTATAATCTGTTATTTATAATATTTACAAAATAATCCAAAATAGGAAAGTTTGTTGAAGAAGAAATATGTTTAATCAATTTCCATTGGCTCAAAATTTCATTCTTGCATTGTTGGAGCCTTCTCATTGATTGATATTCTTTTCTCTTCATCTCTTCAACTGTTTTCCTGCAAAATCAAATCAAAACAAAATTAAAATGCAAAAATAAAATCAAAATGACAAATCTGGAATTAAAACAAATCTAATCAAATTAAATTAAATAAATAAATAATTGAAAATGAAATTTGATCTTTCTATTGATTCCTATGATGATTTAATTGCCCAAAGATATCATTGACGAATAAATTTTCATTTAGAGGAGGCTTGGGCAAATGAAAATGCAGAAAATAAAACTCAGAAAAATTAGTTTTATTTAAAAATTCAAAGCTTGATCTTTTGTTGGATTTTACACCAAATAAATGATCAAATCTGTTAATGAAACCTCCTCATAAATGCTCTCCATGATTTTATCTTTGCAATGAACCATCTTGGGCCTCATTTGGCCAAGTAAAACGCAATTTATGAGTCTCCAAAGTTGATAAGTCAAAACTAACAGAATTTTGGAAATTCTATTGTCTCAACTAAAAATCAATTTTTTTATTAAACTCTATTTCTAAATTAAATTGTTGTTATTAATTAATTAATAACAATTAATTATAATTGGATTACTAATTCCAAGTAGCTATTTAATTAACAAAATTAATTAATTTTTTTTAATTTAACCATTAATTAAAATATATAAAAATTTTATTAATATATAATTTAATAATATTAATATAATATCATATTAAATTAATCAATTTTTAAAATTACAAATTAATAGGTTCACGTATTAGTGTGATGGTGGATGAGTGATAATGTCGGTGTGATAAGGAGTGGAGGAGGTGAGGGTGTGGAGAGACAAGGAATGGAGGAGGTATAAGAAGTGCGAGAGAATTTTAGGATAAAAAAAAAAAAAAAATTATTACATTTTTTCTTTTATTTATTTATTTTTTTCGCTCTGAATTGCATATTCAATGTTTTAAAACTGTCACATAAAAATAAAAATAAAATTATTTGTGATATGCGATTTGTGATGTATCGCAATCGTAATATTACATCGTAAATTTTGATTGAAATTTTTGTTAGCAGTTTTAAAATCACAATTTTTGGAAGGAAGGAAGTGATATGAAGTGGGGCCCACGTGGAATTAATAATCCTACAAATTGGACTATAGCCACTTTGCAATTTTGAGAATCTAGTCTTGACAATTTGTTTTAAAATAATAAATTAGAGTAAATTACCAGGATTCCGAAACATGTTTTCATCTATTTTATGATTTAGATGGGTCATTTTGTAAGACCGTTAGTGAAAAAATGAAAAATTAAAAAAAGCTAACTACAAGTCAATATTTATAATGAATGACTATTGAACTTAATTAGTTACAAATTTGAAATATTATAAATTTATTTACAATTTTAGTCTAGGCGAGAAAAAGATCAAACTTCAAAGTAGTGTCATTTACAAACCGGTTGACCAAATAAGTCGAAACAAGTATCAATGGAAAGCTAGTGAAAAGTCCGGTTTAATGAATCAATGCAAATAGAAATTTCATGAAAAAAAAATGATAAAATTATAAGACAATTAACATAAATGAAAATCATAAAAGATGCTTAGCCAAAAATTAATGGAAAGGGTCCCTATTATTTGAAATAATGGGAGGTGTTGGATTTTCCCTACAACAATGGTGACACACTCAGAAGAACCAATTATCTTTGGTTAAAAATAGTGAATTTTAATTTGTCAAAAGGTTAAAAATAATGGAGTTCACAAAGAAGGCTGGAGTAAAATTCATGAATCCAAATTTTGGAAAATTTGTTTTTTTTTTTTAAACTACCTCATATAATAATAGAGGAAAGTAGAGATATGAGTTTTTGATAAAACATATATGAGTTTTTGATAGAACACCGACGAAGTTTTATTTTATACCATATAAGCCTAGTCCCGTTGCCAGTGAGTGTTCGTAGCCCCAATGGGTTTACTTATATTTCCTATGCTTCTTCTTTAATCACCCTTTTGATAAGGATATTTGCAAGCTTGTAGTTTATGTTGTATTTGAGTAAAAGAGGTGGGATGGTAATAGAGATTTATGTTCAATGGACATAATATTTTCATAATGTTTGCTCTAAATTCTTTCCCTCCAGCTATCAATCAGAGGCTTTTATGTCGAGGGGTGGGATGGATTGATTGTGTTAAACTCGGACTAATTTTTTCCTTGAAAAAGTAATCTCAATCACCTAGAAAGAAAGTGTGTTCCTCCATGAAAAAGACTTTAAAGCAAGAGGAATTATGGTTCCATAAGGATATGACTTTAATGATAAATGAAATTCACTGATATACACAGAGTTTAAGATTTCCCCTTGTATGCCAACTGTTGTTGAACAAGAAAAGTCCTTTCACATATATCATGGTACAGTCACCAAAATCAAAACAAAAGGAAAATAATTCCTAAGCTAAAGTAAGAAAAGAAATCAATGATCAAAAATAAAAATGAAAAAGGTGAAAGGTGAAAGAAAAATACAAGTTTTTAAAATATAAACTCCAACAAGAAATTTCATACCAATGTCTTAATGAGACGAAGTAAAAGAAAATAATCATGTGAATGTTTCTTCTTTTGTTGAGATTTAGATAAATTTTATTTTGTAGAGTTATAAGTGTTTTGTCTAATGTCAATTGTTTTGTATCAAAGCATTATCTTAACAATTTTCTAACAAAACAAATGCTTAAAGAAACAAACTAAAGGTTCAAAACCTCCCTAGTGTAGTTGATTCGATGAGGATCATTACTGAACAAAGGAAAGTGAATTCCAAATCTGATCTGGTGGAAGCATTAGAAGTTTTATGAGGAACTGCAAAAAATAGTTTTATATAAGCAAAAATTAAAAACAAAATTGAAACCAAATGTAAATAATTGAAAGTGGGCACATGGAACTTACCATTTGGAGAAGTGTGTTCAATCTTACCTAAAAGTTATCATTTTCTCCAACCAAAGATAACTTCTTCCTTTAATTAGAATTAAAAGGATGAAGAAGTTGAATTGACTAAAATTTTATTGACCCACAATCATCACTTATTAAATCTAAATTAAAACAAGCAACAAACTAGAAGAAAACAATGTTTCATGTTCCAGGAATTTGAAGTGAACTGAATTCATCAGAGATGAGAATGAAAATATGCGTTTTAATGAATTGCAGTGATGATTATTCTGATAATATTATAAGTTTCATATTAACTCCACAATTTTCATAAATATTTCATAATTAAGACCAAATCCAAGATAATGAAATATAAATGTGTAAATGGAGAGGTCTTGAATTTCATATATTAAATATAGAGTGATATATCTAAAATTCAAATATAAGAGAAATAAAAATGATTTAACCATGTTGCAAATTTCTTATCAATTGCTTTATTACCATAATGGTCTTCCAAGAGTGCCTTAAAATTTTTATACAACACAATGATTCTTTGGTTGTTTTGCATCGCAAGTTTCCTTTTCATGATTAAATTTCAATCTGTGATTTTCACCTTTGCCAATATACGATTGAGTGTTATATAAAAATTAAAAGAGAAATGGCGGAAAGGTATATTTTAGGGACTATTGCATCGGAGGATCTTAAGACAAAACTTCATTTGAGTCTTGTGATGCGATATCAGTGTTGTGATAAAAAATTTGCGATAAGAGCATAAGTAAATGGGAAATTGTGATGGAATGATTGCTATATCGGAGAATAGTCATATTGGTGATCATAATTGTTAACAAAAGGAAATGTCGATATGATTCTTGCGATAATAGTATTGCGATAGATGATGTGGCTCACTAGTGGGACCGGCTTTGAATTTTATAAGAAATTGACAATCAGAAGATTTTGAATACGGGATGTAATATCGTTGATACACCTATATGTGATATGGAATGGACCTGGTCATTTAATTATATGGATTTAATTTCATATCGGATTTGCGACATCGGGACTTTTAAACGTATGCCCCAACTAAAATTGTGATGAACACGATATATTTTAAAAATGGATTTAAATGTCATATCAGGTCTGATGTTATATGGTCATCAAAATATTGGCGAAATCAACTATCAGAGATTGGTGATTCGATATATTGGAGATATGCTCAATTGAAAACTTCTGATAAGTAAAATGTGATATGAAACGTGGCACCTTTGTGGGACCGACCTGGGGCTTGATAAGAAATTGGTATTTGGATGATTTTAAAATGAGACATGACATCATTGATATGCTGATGTGCAATGAAGAATGGATGCGATAGTTTTATTAAATGGATTCAATCTCTTATCAGATCCGAGATATCAGAACTTGTAAATGTATGTCTCAATTGAAATTGTGATTTTAGGAGTGGATGCGATATTTTTTAAAACTAAATTTAAATGTCATATCGAGTCTAGGACATAAAAACTTTTAAAACATGCACTTCAACTAAAATTTTGATTTATAAATGGATGCGATATCTCTTCGAACTAGAATTAAATCTAGTACCAGGTCTAGGATTGGTGGAAATCGTAATACTTCGATTGATGCTTTATATGAAATGTCCTAACATTGGGATGCTCTGATAATAGTATACGACAATACGACGAAATTGGGACGTTTTAAAGTATCCAAAATAGAAGTGTCCATCTCAATTTTTCCTTTTTATAAAAACTCTATTTAATTTGATTAATCATCGGATTATTCAATCGGAGGAAGATGTTATCACGATTTTCTCATGAGGAGAATTGCGATATTATAATGATCCATCATGAATTTCCTGATAATGTATTTAAAAGTATAAACCTAATTTTAATGAAATATATAAGAAACATTAATGAATCCTCAAATTCTGACAAAACAACTAATGCTTCCCTAAGAATGTTGCAAATTTAAAATTGAATACTTGTTTTAAGTCTCCAAAATCAAAGCAATGAAGCCCTGTAAAAATAAACAGAACATATTTAGGCAATAAATAATGAAAAAGAAAATTAAACAATAGATGAATATGAAACTTTAAAATGCATACCTGGAAGAAAATTAACTGTAAATTTACCTCATGAATCTTCAATTGCTCCCATGTATTTTCCAAAACTCCCATATGTTCAAGGTTATCTATTTATTTAATCTAAAATGCTAAGTAATGAACTTTCATATTACTTCCACCTACAATTTACATCAGAAGACAAGAGTGGTGAAACTGAGCTCCTTTTTATAAATACTTATAAATCTAGAATTGTTAAGTTGTAATAGATTCTTGGAATTTATTCATGTATAATCATCATGGTGAATTTTTTGCAAAATAAGACAATCAAGTTCTTTTCACAAATGTGTATGATCTAAGAGCTTCTAATTTTTTAAGCCACTTTCCGAAAACGAAAAGGTATGCCCAGAAAAAGTCAGATTCATTACTTTCTTTATTGAAAATATGAAATAATGAAATAAATGTAAATAGAAAAGAAATCTAATCTAAATTAATCTATTTCTGTTTCTAACTTAATTAAGAAGACATGAATAAGTATAGTCATACTTCCAATGTAGCCACTCTCTCATTTTAATTCCTGCTTGTATGTATAAATCAATAATTTTTAACAAAAGTACAAATAAAATTAAACTAAGAAAAATAATTCTAAAATCAGAATGTATATTTATTGCTAATATATTATTTACAATTACCTTCTCTTGAAATGTCATTTTCAATTGAATTTCAATTGGATCACAAAAATCTAGATGAATTTCCACTATTGATTGGGAGATGTTCAAAAGAGAAGATGATAGGCCAAATCGTGAGAATGAGCATTTAGATACAATGGTCTGCATAAATTTGTTAGTGTTATGTACACGTGTTAAATTATTAACAATCTTCCGTGAAGGAAAAATTTTCAAATATTTTTCGAAAGGGTCTATGAAAAATGGATGAAAATCTGTTAGATACCATGGAAGATTATTAATTGAATTAGATTTTTGGTCATATTGTGAAAATATACTCTCTTGTTGATATTTCCTTTGAGAAGGTAGAATTAATTGATAAGAAAGGAACGCCAGTTGAAATTGGAAGAGAAATAACTCATGATGTTCATGATTAGAATCTAAAACATCATTTTCCCATTCAGACAACACACCAATTGAGTGTTCAATACTGCGCTTTTTAATATGCCAGCACAAGTTATATAGTAATCGAAAAAAAAAACGAATATGAATTTAAACAAAATAGGTGAATGAAAAATAATAAATCAAACCATAATTTACACCAGTGTTACAATTATTGTTACAACACAATTGAGACTGACTTAAAACAATTTCCTTTTCACAAGTCTTGGTCAGAATAATAGGATTCGAATGATTGCTAATACCAATTTGTGAATTAGAAAGAGAATCATGACTATGAATAGGAATGAGATCTTGATCGCCATATAAATCATAGATTGGGTTGGTTTCTTGAATGTTGAGATCACAGGTATGATTAATTGTCTGAAAATGAGAATTATTTGAAACAATTTCTGAATTAGAGCGTTCTTCATTTTCACATGTAATCTGACTTTGATCAAGATGATTCAATTGAGAATGAGACAAATCATTATCCTCAATGTCAAATTAACTATCATAAATGACCTCATGACATTCATTAGAATTCCATTCGATTTCATCCAATGTATCAAAACAAGAAGGAATATGAATCACATGTTTATTAATGACAAAAGAATGATCAATAATTAATTCTCTATGTTGATAAAAATTAATTGACAATTCATTAAGGTCAACCTCTCTGTTTTCTGAAATATCATTAATGTTCAAAGGGGATAAATTACTTTCCGCAAAAATATCAGGATAGGGAAAAATGAGAATCAGAAGCAATGGTTATAAAAATGTCTCTTTTTGAGAATTCTTGTGCATTTTATTCATTGTAAATTTCAGATTTGAGATCATTCATTTCTGTACTTGTGCTTTCTTGAAGAATGTTGCCTTGTTGTCCTGAATTTGGCATTTGCTCATCATAAAAGAGTTCAAAAATTTGTACAGTAGGTTGCGCATTATTGGGAATTTTAATTGCTTCTTGTACTTGTTGAATTATGCTCTGATCTTCTGAACCTGACATGCACTGATTTTCAGATTTAAAAGTGGTATCTTCTTCAATATTATTGCTAGTATCTTCTTGCATTTGAATAGTAAAAGTTTCCAAGCTTTGTTATTGAGATTCACTGACATATGAAGGTGCATCCCGATCACTATCAATGCTATAGGAAGTGTGCACTAGATGAAGGAATTGATTGTACATAATAGAGGCCACTTCATCATCATTTATTTGCATCTTCATATTGGAATTCTCAAATGTATTAATGTAATTAGAAGGAGTTTGAGTAGAGCTTGAAATACTTTCACATGGATTATGAATGAGAGGAAGAGAGAAAATATGTTCATAGCAATCTAATAATTCCTCTTTCATAGGTTTTTCTTCAATTTTAAATTTCAAATAATTTAAATGAAACCTAATGGTAAAATCAATCAAAGATTCATTTTAGAATCTTTGTAAATCTTGAAAATCATCACATACATGTTCGTAGTTATAGCCGTCAAAATTACAAAGGGACATTGTAACAAATTGACCCCAGTTGTGAATTGAGGCAATTGAAAGCGATTGGCACGAGCTTTTGGCTTTTTCCAAGAATGTAATAGTAAAAATCCTGCATAAGATGCCTTCATCAATATTATGAAAAGTAGAATTTGAATTTTTTTTAATAAATTGAAAGGCATGATTAAAAGCAGAAAATTTTCTCTTACCATTAAACTTTACCTGAGACAAGATTCTTACTACTTCAGGTGGAGCATTGGAAGATGCACGTCCAAAAATACAACTCCAAATTGGAAGTTTAAAAGGAGTCATTATGATAAATAAAATGTTAGAATACAAAGACTCTAATAGAACAAAAGTTTCAGGCCCTCCTTCTAGCACCAAAATGTTGAAGCCTTGAAATTTGCTGCAACAACATGGGGGATGACCACCCAGTCCGGACCTTAAAGAAGCTCATTTTTCATTTGGAATGGTGGATCCAACTGGTTTAACTAGGTCTAATTACCTTCTCTCAATTTCCAATAGCTTAAAATATGACTTTCATCCACCAATGGAGAAGAGACATTAGATCACTGCTCTTGTTGATCAAGTAAGAAAATGATCCTTAAGTTTACCTAGGGCTCAACCAAGCCACAACTAAAGCTTGTCTATTTATGAAGAGGACTTTTAGAAATGTAGAATTAATCTAAATGCAAAATTATTATAAAATGCAAACAAAAGGAACTAAATCCTAATCCTATTTCAACTAGGTAGATATAGATCTAACCCAACCGAGAAAAATATTTAAATGATTGGGATTTAAATATGTCTGGCTTATGATGAATATCAAGCTAACGAAATAGTTTAATTAACCGACATTATGAACACCAAGTCACATTCTATTAAGAGACCTCTTTGTTGGCATTATGATGCATTTGTTGTACTTCATGGCAACCCACTCATAGAAGATCATCTCACTTAGTTATAACTAGATGAATCTTCAAAAAGAGATATCAGATGTGACTGAATGCCTGGGGTGTAGGACAGCTCAAAGGAATCAGATGATAGTTCTACGTGTAACAAGTTAGCTTTGCCATCAAGTCCAAAGGGGGAGATTGTTGGCATTATGAGACAAGTATTGTCCTTGATGACAAATCATCTGAGATGATAAATTATGGTGCAGCAAAGTTCGCGCACTTTCATGAAGATAAAAGTTTATTTCATGTAAAGAAAAGTTCACGCACTTTATGCGGAGAAAATTTTATTTCATGTGGAGAAAAGTTCACGCACTTTTATGCGGAGAAAAGTTTATTTCATGTGGAGAAAAGTTTACGCACTTTTATGCGGAGAAAATTTTATTTCATGTAGAAAAATCTCACACACTTTTATGCGGAGAAAAAATTTATTTCATGTGGAGAAAAGTTCACGCACTTTTATGCGGAGAAAAGTTTATTTCATGTGGAGAAAAGTTCACGCACTTTTATGCAGAGAAAAGTTTATTTCATGTAGAAAAAAAGTTCATGCACTTTTATGTGGAGAAAAAGTTTATTTCATGTGGAGAAAAGTTCACGCACTTTTATGCGGAGAAAAGTTTATTTC
>APFE031221549.1:230377-250715 GCA_000404065.3 Pinus taeda
TGGAGAAAAGTTCACACACTTTCATGGTTGGTTCATGGTATTGGTCTGACAATTTTTTGATCCTATGGTTTTGGTCCGTGGTATTGCATCCAAAAGTGTTGATCCCAAGTATTGGGTTCATGGTATTGTGTTATTATGGTTTTGGACCGTGGTATTGTGAAAGGCCCAAGACTATAAAAGGGGAAGGAGATCATTTGGCAAAGCATCATCTGAATTATTGAATATATGATAAAGTGCTAGATCTGGAATACTGTGATTGGGTTATGGTGCAAATCTAGATCTGAGCTAAAGAGGGATCTCACTGGCTGATGGAGAACAAGATCTAAGGATAGATCGGGATCAAATGGTTTGAAATGAACTATCTCTATATATTTGATTATGCTTATTCTAGATTCGTATACTGACGCTTGTAATGATCTGATCTGGGTATAACTTAAGTTTGAAATCACTGCAAGTCATGTTTGAATATTTATAGATCTGTACGCGGGTTGGCTTTGGTGTAAGCACATATATATGCAGGTTTGGTAGCATATACAATTTGAGCTATGATATTTGAAGTCACAGGTGGTTCTGGTTGTTGATGGGTTCTGATGACAGTTTAAAGGTGTCATTATTCTGCATATCCTGTTTGGTTGATTGTGTTTAGCTTCAGTATTGATGGATGAGAACTAATATTGGATCAGGATCATAATGACTCATATTTATGAGATCTGATGGACTAGATCTGGGTGCTAACACATATATTATCCTTATCCTTGTATATGTATTGATCTGGTGTTTGGGTGATTCAGAAGATTGATTGATTATGTGCTTCAATGATATTAATGGGTCCAATATGAAAATTGGATGAAACGTGGCCTTTTAGATTATGTGTTACCCGAAGGAGAGAAGATTGTAGGTCGGCACCTACGTACTAGTATCTTAGCTAGTAAAAGAGCTAAGGGGGTGATAGCTCCCTTCCAATAGCAGTTGGAGCATTATAACAGGTAGAAGCCTGCGTACTAGTAAATGGATCGGCTAGTACAAGAACTATGGGGGTTGTAGCTCTCTGTAGGTAGAAGCTTGCATACTGGTATAAGACTGCACCAGTACAGAAATATTGTAAAAGGATTTTCTTATTAAGAAGAAGATTGAGATGACTTGCAGCAGGTGGTTTTCACCCACATTGGGTTTCCACCTTATATCATGGTGTTCATGTGTGTGACTTATGTGTGATGATTTGTTTTATTTTACTGCATCTGTTTACTATTAATATGGTTGATAATGTTCTAATGCACTCATTAAGGATCATCTAACTGAATCATAAGAAGTTGTGGAAGTAGCATATATGAATCTGAATGTGGAAATGAAAAAGTTTTGTTGACGTAATAATACTGATTCCCCCCCCCCCCCTCTCAGTATTATTTCCAACACTCTTGACTGAAATAATTAACCAACAAAATTTAAGAAGTAATTCACAAAATGATATTTATTGTTAAATTAGCAATTCGAATAATTAAACTATGAGTAAATAGTTCACAACATATCATTATTTGTTAAATCAGTATTAAAAGAAATTTTTCTGAGTAAATAATTACTCAAAAATCAGAATTCAACCCATAAGAGCAGAGATAAATAATAACATATGAATGAAACAAATTACTCATATCGACAAAAGTGCACAAATATGAATAAAATTACACATTCCTGTCATCATAAAATGAAACTAATATTTAAAATAGTAGTATTAGAAATACCAATTTATTGAATCCATTTCTCTAGCTTTGGTTTCCAGCAACCTTTTACATTATTTGAACTTCTGTTGTTACAACGAGAGCTGTAGAATCACAAACTCTGTTCATCATACATAATTCAGAATGCAAAAGAAAAATCTTCAATAATCCCCAGATCTGAGATTTCCACTCTTCCCACCTAAAACTCTAAATCCCTATTTCATAAGTGTTTTTAAAATTCCAGAATTGCAGAAAAGAGAAGCCCATATTACATTCTACAATCTGTTATTTATAATATTTACAAAGGAATTCAAAATAGGAAAGTTTATTGAAAAAGAAATCTATTTAATTAATTTTCATTGGCTCAAAATTTCATACTTGTATTGCTAGAGCTTTCTCATTGATTGAGATTTTTTTTGTCTTCGCCTCTTCAACTATTTTCCTGCAAAATCAAATCAAAACAAAATTAAAATGCAAAAATAAAATAAAAATGCCAAATCTAGAATTAAAACAAATCTAATCAAATTCAATTAAATAAATAATTGAAAAGGAAAATTGAGCTCTCTATTGATTCCTTTGATGATTTAATTGGCCAAGAATATCATTGACGAATGAATTTGCATTGAAAATAGGCTTGAGCAAATGAAAATGTAGAAAATTAAACTCAGAAAAATTAGCTTTATTTAAAAATTCGGAGCTTGATCTTCTTCTAGATTTTAGACCAAATAAATTATCAAATTTGTTAATGAAACTTCCTCATAAATGTTCTCCATGATTTTATCTTTCTAATGAGCTATCCTGGGTCTTATTTGGCTAAGTAAAACTCAACATATGAGTCCAAAGTGCATGAGTCAAATATGGCAGAATTCTAGAAATTCTGTTGCCTAGGGTAAAAATTAGATTTTTTGATTAAAATTTATTTCTAAATTACATTTCTGTAATTAATTAATTAATAACAATTTATTATAAATGCATTATTAATTTTTGATAACCATTTAATTAACAAAATTAATTAAAATTTTTAATGTAATGGTTAATTAAAATAGTATTATATTAATAGCATAATCAAAATGTATAAAAATTATAATTATATATATAATGTTATAATATTATATTAAATTAATCATTTTTTAGAATTACGAATTAATAGGTTCACGTATTTGTGTGAGGGTGGAAAGCGTAGGAATTAGCGGAGGGTATGGAGTGATAAGGAGTGGAGGAAGGTGAGGTTGATAGAGAGATAAGAAGTGGGAGGAGGTGAGGTTGATGTCGGATTGGGGTATAACGAGTGTGAGAAATTTAGGATATATAAAAAATAATTATCGTATTTTTTTCCCTAAATTATATATGGGATGTTTTAATACTAGTGAATAAAAATAAAAATAAAAATAAAATATTTGTGATATGTGATTGTGATGTATCGTAATTACAATAACACATCGCAAATTTTGATCGCAATTTTAAAATCTCAATTTTTGGAAGGAAGTGATATGAAGTGGGGCCCACGAGGAAATAATAATCCTATAAATTGGACTATAGCTATTTTGCAATTTTGAGAATCCAGTTTTGAAAATTTGTTTAAAATAAGAATTTGGAGTAAATTACCAAGATTTTAAAACACGTTTTCATCCATTGTATGATTTAGATAGGTCATTTTGTAGGACTATTAATGAAAAATGAAAAATTAATAAAAGTTAACTAAAAGTCAGTATTTAAAATGAATGACTATTGAGCTTAATTAGTTACAAAAATTGAAATATTATACATGTATTTACAATTTTAGTCCAAACAAGAAAATGATCAAACTTCAAAATAGTTCCATTTACAAATTGGTTGATCAAATGAATCGAAACAAGTATTGATGGAAATATAGTGAAAAGTCGGATTAAATGAAACAATCAAAGTAAAAATCCGAAGAAAATAATTCTTTTTATAAAATTGTAAGATAATTAACTTAAATGAAAATAATAAAAGATGCTTAGCCAAAAATTAATGGAAAGAGTCCCTATTATTTGAAATAATGGGGGGTGTTGGGTTTTCCCTACAACTGGTCCCTGCAAGCTCGTGCTTATGAAGGAGATGGAATGTTCGTTGTTGAGCTCGTCTTTCTGAGTGAGCATTACAACAAGTGAAGTGTCGGAAGCGAATGTGTAAAGTAAGAAATTTTTGTTGAAATATAGGTTGTATAATGCCGATGCTTCTACTATTTCCTCCCTGATACGGGAAAATGTGTCATTTTCCTTCTTCCCCTATTTGTAGAATTCATCCTTCTTGATCATCTCTTGTATAGGTTTGACAATCTACACATAATCTGAGGTGAAATTCCAAAGAAAGTTGATATTCCCCAGAAGGACAGCATGACTTTCTTGTCCAGGGGATGAGGAATTTGTGTGATGGCCCGGACTTGGTTTGGATCTACCTTGATCCCACTCTTGGCAATGATGTGCCTAAGGAGGTTCCCCTCAGACACTGCAAAGACTTAAGGATATCCCGTATTTGCGACATCACTCAAAGATCTTCTTGAGATGGTGCAAGTGGTCTAACCATTTTCTGAAAAAATATTGCTATGTCATCAAGGTATACCACCACACTCTATCCAATGAGTCCATGGAAGGCAATGTCCATAGCGCACTGAAAAGTTGCACCTGCATTTACCAGCCCAAATGGAATTCTTCGATAAGTGAACGTACCCCACTTGGTACGGATAATTGTTTTTAGTGTGTCAGGTTATGCTACCAGAGATTGGTTATATCTCGAAAAACCGTCTAACAGAGAAAACATTTCTGCTCTAGATACTGTGTGCAAGATCTGTTCCATAGACGGCATAGGGTAATTGTCTTTGTCCAAGGCATGATTCAAATTTCGAAAATCAACGCACAGGCGGATCTCCCATGACTTATTTAAGAAAGGAATTAAAATTTAAACCCATGTAGAATGATGAACTTTATAAATGATCTGAGCATCCAACAACTTAGTTAACTCTTTCTAAATGAGGGGCTCCAATGATGGATGTACTTTCCTAAGCTTCTCCTGAAATGGCTTGACCCTTTCTTTGATTAGAATGATGTGTTGAATTATTCATGTGTCATATGTTTTTAAGTCATCATATGTCCATGTGAATACATCACGGAACTGTCTAAACAAGCAGACAAATGTTTGCCGCTCTTCTGGTGTGCAACACGTACTGAGATTCACGAACTTCAGATCTCTATCTATTGCCAAATTAATTTATTCATGGATCAGTGTGGAACTATGGGTTTTAGTGTTCCTGGGTACCTTGAAGTGGTTCTGCAAATCATATAACTTCTCGAGTGAAACAAAGCCCTTGGGGATGAGGTTGCATTTGCTGTCATCAGTTGTGTCTTATAGAGACTGCTCATGCACATCTTCATCTATCACTGTGTATTTGAAGACGTCAACGTTGGCCATGAAATGCATTATCTATTCATCATCATAAAAAGCATATAAATTAGTGATTTTTTCAAGGATAAATGGCTTATACAAAATTTCAAATACAAAATTTCAACAGAAAATCTATCCCTAAACATTGTCATCCTAGCAGCTACATTTACTAGAGCATCTGTAGCTGCATTATGAATTCTTGGTACAGAGATGATATTGAAAGCTTGGAAGTTAGAGATAAGTTTTCATACCTCTTGTTGGCAACTATTAAGATGAAGTGAAACACAGTGTATGGTGTTACATACCTGACATACCACAATATATGAATCACCTAGCACTTTCAGCACCGCAACGTTGAGGCTGATGGCTTTTTGTAAACCCAAAACGAGTGCTTCATATTCGGAAGCATTGTTCATGGGTCTATCATAGCACACCTAGCACTAGATCCATCCTATGTTTTGGATCCGTCAAAATACAAGGTCCACAAGTCATCTGTAGAAGGATTGTTTTCCACGCTAGTACTGCTAATACTACTACTACTATTGTTACAATATACTGCACAGGTTTCATTTCCGTCAATTAGGTAAGGAAGGAGACCCAACTGTGTATCTGGTGGGGTGGGGCTCGGTTGTGCCAAATGACACCCCAGGTACATTTCTAGAAAGAAATTGCTGAACATAAGTTCTACAAAATCCAACTGTTCATTTTGAACATTCAACGGAGTAATGTTATGTTTCATATGTCTCTCTGAAAACACCCCGATATAGTTGTTTCTGCTCTAGTACGGAAGCCATAAGCGTGACCAGTCTATAGCAAAATATCCTTGCAACTTGCTGGACTAGTCTCTCCTAAGCAATAAGCCATATGCTTCTGGATGTACGCGATCACAATGTTAATGCACTGGTGAACTCATCTGTTGGAAAATAACCAGATGATCACATCCCGAAGTTCAGCAGTGGTTGGTACACATGTTCGGTCAATTTGGATGATTTGTGTAGTTGTAATGCTCCATTGCGCATTGATTTGTTTAGTAATGGAGAGTGACATGACATTGACTGATGCGCCAGAGTCAACCAAATAGTTGTGGACATTGAAGTTGAATATTTCAAATGATAACAAAAACGATGGGCGGAGTGAGTTCGCTTCTTCCATGTGAAGCGCATTGAGCATAGATGCGAGTGATATGGGAGACTTCCTTGGTCCCTTGCTAGAAGAGGCAACATTTTCTGTGGAGGTTTACCCTAGTGCATGTAAAAGAATATCCCACTAACCTATGATCTTGGTTAACTCATAAAGAGATATGTTCGTATGGGTCTTTTTTATATCTTCAACAATATTGTAATCTAAAGCTGGAAAAGTCATTGAGTTGTCTGTGGGGCAACTTGTGTTCGTACTGACCGGTGGAGTGTTTTGGAGTTTACTACTCATGGATGTATCTTTTGTTCTAGCTGCCTTATCGGACTTGCTTTGTGCTTTTTGTGTTGAGGAGGCCAGTGGATCAACTATTATGAGTAGTTGTCTAAATTTTTCTTTCACTATCTTAAACACAGTGGGAACCCCTTGACTTCTCAAGTTGTATCGATTTTTCTACTTTGGGGTCTCCTTCTTGGTGATTGTTTTCTTCTGACCAGCATTAAGACATTGATACATGTTAATTACATGCCCAAAACTTGGAGCTTCATCAAATGCAACATCCTCTTCTTCATCTTCATTTTCCAGTTGAACCTACTCATTGGACTTAAAATTATCAATCGACCTTGAAGGCATATTGCTCATAACTCGGTTCCATTTTGTACAAGGCTTCTCTGAATGTCATTCTTCGTGGATTGTGCCGTAGTGATCCTTCACAATTTGGTCCATTTGGAACACAACATTGGAGCTCTATTCAAATTTAGCCGAGTGGCTATTGTTGCTACCTGATGTCACATTCTTCCTCTGTGCAAATCTAGGAGGTCTGTTGCTTACAGTTGTCTCGGTCGTCCATTTCTTAAGTTCAGACACTTTAGTTTTCAAGGACTTGAGGAGACAAGTAAGTTTCTCAATTTCACTTGCTTCCTTTTCCTTTACCTTATTCACAGCATTCTGAGACCTCCTACCTGTGTCTTTGGAGTCTTTAGCTGGTTCGTCATCTACAATGTCTCCAATAGCGCACAAGTATTTCTCCACATCGATTTCTTCTTGGTGATTTTCTAAAAGTGTTGGTTTCACAGCTCACTTGATGAACTGTGCAATAGTGGTCGGCAGTGCAAACATGTAGTAGTCAACTTTGATGGAGTCATTAGGTTTAGTGTCTAGAGTGAACTTGTTTAAGATACAGTTAAAACTTTGGTTAAAATCTTTCTCTTTTTCTTTCTACCCCATCTTGAGACTGCCCAATTCTTTCAACAACATGGTGGGGGTTTTGTCCTCAGCAAACTTCTCCAGGAAAATTCTCTTGAACATCCCCTAGTTATTAATGAGTTGATAGGAATGCTATGGTACCATACAACTTCTCTACCATCCAAGGTACATGGAAATAGTCTACATGAATCATCATCATAATGTTCCTCGAGTGTTTGCAAATGTAGGTAGAACATGTCTAGATGGTCTTCTATCTTCACTATTCTGTCAAGGTCATACTTAGTTAATAACTTCTTTGCATGTCTTGGCATCTTGTGCAAGACACCCTAGAGTGCCAATGGGCCTTGTGTCATCCATTCCAGATTTTGATCAGCCATATTGTCCTCTTCTTCATCCTCCTCCTCTTCTTATGAATCTGATGGTTCAACTGATCTAGGTGGATATTGATGGCCACCTACCAATTCCACTTGGACCCCCCACCATTGTTTCTTTTAGCTTTTTAGTTTCCTTAATTGTAGCACAATTTACAATTTTTAGCAGTTTTTTAGGTCCTAAACTTCCGAAGCCGTTTTGAGGCCCTAAATGGCGTTTTTTGGGAAAACTAGGAGAAACATGAGTCTATGGATGGATGTTGCTCACTCAAAAGTTGTAGTTCTTGGATAGATATTTCTAATGAGGTATTGTGTGCATCAAACAGAGATCGTATGACAAAGTTACGACCTCAGGAAGTTGATGTACCAATTTACCCAAACAAGACCCATAGTTTGGTGCTTCATCTCCTAGGGTTAGGTTTTTGGATGTTTAGGGTTTTCCATTGTTTCTAAACAATAAATAGGCCTTTGAGCCTCATTGTAAGACAGTGCAAAGGCATGTAGCTGCCACATCTCTCCTCAAAGATAACCTACCATCGCCCGAGCTAGTTTATTTCCATTTTTGTTTGTAAGCATATTTTAGTATTTTACATTAATGAAATGAAGTATTATTTCTGCTGCATCACTGTATTTATGGTTATCTATGTAGTTTGTTTTGTTCATGCTAATCTGGATCAGTGGTATCAGAGCGGTCTGCTCTTTCTCTATTTTTCTTTGCATGTCCCCAACGAGGTCGGGATATAAAGACTTAAGGCTTGAACTGGTTGAACCTTTACAAGACCAGCCTCGCAAATCCCGATTGCCTCCCACGGTGGATGAAAAGAAAGACGAGTGGGCAAGAGATCCTATCAAAAGCTTGCTCAAAGAGGCCCTCAAGTGACAAAGGAACACGATGATGGACAACTTCGCCCAGATCCTTTAGTGGCTACCTAGGGGCAACACATCTACTTCTAGTGGCTACTCTAAAAGTGCCACGCCCTTTAAGGTATAAGTTAAAATTGACATTCCCATATTTGAGTGTTAGATAGATGCAGACGCTGTAGATAAATGGTTAAATATGTTAGAAGGGTATTTTTCTGTTCATGATTTTTCCAGCCAGGAAAAGATTACTTTCGTTCTTATCAAAGCTTCCTGCCATGTCAAGGACTGGTGGGAAACCTACTATGAGCAAAAGGATGAAAGTACAACCTCACTCTTTTCAGCCACACCCACTTGGAATTCATTCCAAAATGCCATCAAGGAGTAGTACTACCCTATCAGAAGCTATGAGGATAAATACATAAAGTGGACCACGTTGCAGTAGAGAAGGGATCAAGACGTGCCGGAGTTTACCAATATTTTTCATACCCTTCACACAAAGTTGGGTATCAAGGATTTTGCACTGCATGTGGTACTCAAATACCGTGGTTGCCTACACAGGTACATCCAGGACAAGATGGAGTTCTTGGACATCTCCTCAGTCGGCACGACATACCGATACACTGTCAAGATCAAAGCAAAAGTTTAAATAGAAGAAGCAAGACTTTGGATTTGCAATTCGAACGCAAGGGAAAGGCACCCCCAAACCGTTGAACAAAGGATAAATCCAAGGTGGGGTGGCCCAGGAAAATCTGCCAAATCTGTAAGAAAAGAACAACATCGTGAAGCCAAAGAAGGACACGGGAAAGTGGTGTGAGTTCCATAAGAGCTCCACTCACAACACAAGTGAGTGTTGGGCCAAGCAGTCACTAGTGGCTGAGCTAAAGTCTTCAGAATCAGATGCATGTTTTGACTTGAATCAGAACCTAATAAGGGGAATGACAAAGGGAAGCAGATTATCAATTCAGAGCCCAATGCTACCATTGCCACCACGAAGATCCATAAGGAGGAACCCGAAGATCCAAAGGAGGAGGAGTGCCTCTTTCACTCCCAGATGTGGTTAAAGGGCTCCCCGCTACAGTTCATTATCGACAACGGGAGCTAACAGAACCTCATTTTGGTAGAGGTCGTGAAGTGGCTAGGCTTATCGACCACAACACATCCACAACCATACACCATTAGGTGGCTTCACCAAGGACGAGATATTCACGTGAGCCAAAACTGTTGCCTTCCATACAACATCAAGCCCTTCACGGATGAGGTATTGTATGACGTTGCTCCCCTTTATGTTTGTGATGTATTATTAGGCCAACCATACTTGTGGAAGCGACATGTTTTGTATGAGTCAAGGCCTCGTGCTCTTATTGTTACTTTGGGAAATACGTTGTACAGGATACCAGAGGCAGCACCGCCTACCACCATCTCTTTGGTTACTACAAAAAAATGCAGTAAGCTCATTTCCAAAACCGGCAAATTTGTTTCCCTCAAGGAAAGAAGAAGACGGTGGCCACGACCTCCAGACAAGGCCCCTCCAAACAAAAACTACAGATGAAAAAGGTCATGGAGGAGTACGAGGACATATTCACCTCCCCTGCAGGGGTTCCTATGCACTGTCAGGTCAAGCACACCATTGATCTGACCTTAGGTGCGTCATTGCCCAATGGACAAATCTATTGGCGCTCTGTTTTGGAGAACGATGAAATCAAGAGGTAGATTCAAGAGTTGTTGTAGAAAGGTCACATTCGACTGAGTTCATCGCCCTGTGGGAGCCCGATCGTGTTGGTACAAAAGAAGGATGGAACTTAGAGACTCTGTATTGACTATCAGGCACTGAACAAGATCACTGTCTGGAATAGGTACCCGATCCCACAGATTGATGACCTTCTGGACCAACTGAAGGGGGAAAAATATTTCATTGATATTGATTTGAAGTCAGGATATCACCGGGTACCAATTGAACCCTCCGATGCGTGGAAGACTTCTTTCAAAGCCAAGGAGGGCCTTTTCATATGGTTGGTTATGCCTTTCGGGTTGACGAATGCTCCTGCAACCTTCATGAGGCTAATGGATGACATCTTGCGGCCATTCAACAACTAATTTGTAGTGGTATACTTGGATGACATCTTGATCTTTAGCCAGAGTTGGGAAGAGCACCTCCACCACATCCGATAGGTTCTCCAAACACTACGACAACACAAGTTATGTGCCAATTTGGATAAATACACTTTTGGTATGACCCAATATTAGTATTTGGGATACATTATTGATGGATGAGGGGTGCATTTGGATCCAGCCAAGATCTAAGTCATTCGAGATTGGCCATCTCCAACCACTCTGATAGAGCTCTGCAGCTTTCTCGGTCTCACCAACTTGTACCACAGGTTCATGTTGGGATTTTCTCATATCACTTGGCCATTGAGTCAAGTCACCAAGGGAGGAGCAAAAGCAAAATTCTTTTGGTCTGAATCTCAACAGAAGGCATTCACAGAGTTGAAACATCACCTCTAGTCGGCACCAGTGCTCGCATTACCAGAATTGCAGTAACCATTTGAGATCAAGATAGATGCCTCTGACAATGCTATTGGGGCAGTCCTTACTCAACAAGGGCATCCAGTGGCATATCACAGTGAGACACTTTCAGACACAGTCTAGAAGTATCCCACTTATGACAAAGAGATGTATTGCGTTGTGCAGGCCTACCGATAATGGAAGCATTACATTTTGGGGAAGGAAATGATCATCCACACAGACCACCGACCACTGTAGTTCATACAGATGCAAAAGAAGTTGAAAAATGATTGCCATCAGAAGTGGTCCACATACCTGCAAAAGTTCCATTTGAATATCAAGTATAAGAAGGGCAGCACCAATAATGTTGCATATTGCCTCAGTTGACCACCGATCATGGCGTTAACCACTGTGCTCAACTCTTGTGGGCACGAGACTTTTGATTGGCCACTTCTCTACAAAAGTGACACAAAATTCGGCCACACATACCAGACACTCGTGGAGGGTCAACATGTTCTATATTTTCACCTCCAAGATGCCTTGTTACGCCACCTGGGTCACCTTTGTGTTCCTTCAAACAATGTGCCAAGATGATTTGGGAAGCACACTATAGTCGGGCTGTTGGGAATTTCAGTGTTAAGAAAACAATGTCAGTACTATAGAAGTATTTCTATTGGCAGAATATTCAATAGGATGTCGGGAAGTACATCAGATCCTCCATTGCCTACACCATTGCAAAATTGACCATCAAGAAGCAAGGCCTCTATACTTTGCTGCCTACCCCTAGTTGACCTTGGGAATCCATCTCCATGGATTGCATGTTGGGCCTTCCTTCTACTAAGCATGGAAACAACTATGTTTTTGTGGTCATCGACAGGTTCTCAAAGATGGCCATTATGGCGGCCTGCAAGAAGAATATCATAGAAGAAGCCACAACTAAACTCTTCTTTGAATGAGTGTGGGTACACTTTGGGATCCCATAGTCTATCATCTCAGATCAAGACAATAGGTTCCTCAGTACATTTTGGTCCAGTCTCTTGTCGATGCTGGACACCAAACTCACTAAGTCCACAGCCTTCCATCCCCAAACTGATGGTCAGACAGAGGTTGTCAACAAGATGATCATACACATTCTACGCATGTACAACTCAAAGCATCCATGCACATGGGATGAGAGCCTCCCCTATGTTTAACATAGCTATAACTGGGCTCTCCACAGCTCGACTAGCCATAACCCTTTTTAGGTGGGCTTTGGATTCCAACCATTATGTCCCATTGATGTGCCCATGCCATTTGCAGCTACTTAGGTTGATTCAGCTCGTGTTCAATCCGAAACATATAAGGAAAGCAACTTCATTGAACCCATCCAACATATCCGCTAGTAGGTCCATGACATTCTGGAGAAATAAAATTCCAAGTACAAGCAACGACATGATCAACATCAGGTGCCACACAAGTTTCAGGTGGGTGACAAAGTTTGGTTGCATTTACAAAAGGAACACCTTACCGGAGCCTATCAGAAACTTAGACCACTCCGATATGGTCCTTACACCATTACCAAGGTTGTGGGAGAAAATGTATTTGGGCTCCGCATTCCACCATTCCTTGGCCTGCACCCAGTGTTCAACATGGACCGCCTTCGGCCATACTTTCCAGAATTACTAGACACATCCGACATTACATAAAAACTCACACCAACAGAGTTAAATCCAGATTGCATGGAATAAGCTGCAACTGATCGGATCATGGACACATAGATCAATCACACTCACCAACAACAGATCCAACTATATCGAGTTGTCAAAGTAGGCCAACTCCTTCACCAAGGCAAGTGGCTCACCACGGACCAAGTTTAGCAGAAGTTTTCTCATCTCATGGAGGAACTCAACGCAATGGGGATCATTTCTTCCTAAGGGGGGAGGAATGATCCTGGTGGATATTGGTGGCCACCCACCAATTCCACTTTGACCCCCACCATTTATTCTTTTAGTTTTTCAATTTCCTTAATCGTAGCATAGTTTACTATTTTTAGCAGTTTTTTGGGTCCTAAACTTTCAGGCCATTTTGAGGCCCTAAACAATGTTTTTTTGGAAAATTGGGAGCAACATGCGGCAATGATCTAATGTTTCTCACTCAAAATTTGTATTCCTCAGATAGATATTTCTAACAAGGTATTGTGCGCATCAAATGGAGATCGTATGCCAAAGTTACGACCCTGGGAAGTTGATGTACCAATTTAACCAAATGGGGCTCATAGTTTGGCGCTTCATCTCCTAGGGTTAGGTTTTTGGATGTTTAGGGTTTTCCATTGTTTCTCAACAATAAATAGGCCTTCGAGCCTCATTGGAAGATAATTCAGAGGCATGTAGCCGCCACATCTCTCCTTAGAGATAATTTACCATCGCCTGAGCTAGTTTATTTCCATTTCCGTTTGTAAGCATATTTCATTATTTTACATTAATGAAATGAAGTATTATTTTTGTTGCATCTTTGTATGTATGGTTATCTCTATAATTTGTTGTGTTCCTATTTAAATATGGATCATCAACCTCGGAATCTGTTGGTTTGTCTCCGTCTTCGCCTCATCCGTTGCCTCCACCAAAACTTGAGCTTAAGAGTAAGTTGTTAGTTTCTTCTCCTATTAGGAAAATAGGAGGCTCCTCTATGGTTCTCAATAGCTTCTGCTAGCTCTTCAAGAGTGATGAGGATTTCTTCTTCAACAGATGAGACTACCACTCCTGTGGGTGTAGTATTTTGCTTCCTCTGTGAAGAGGGAAGAGTGTGTACTATTGGAATCAGTGTAAGAGCTTTGGCAAACTAACGGGTGATGGGATAGACAACATGGATGTGATGATATGGAAAAAAAACCGGGTCTGGGAGATGAGGAGTAACCAAATTCAGAGTTGTGCATGGGAGAGACGAAGTTCGTGTTACTATCTTGACCAAATGATAGATAAGTAGGGTTGAGAGGAAATTCAACCATAAACTATTGGCAGCCATCCTTTTAGTGCCAGAAATGTTAACGGTGTTGGACCCACCAACATTCAGGGGATCTCCCTGGTATGAAGTCCCAACCAGACCTCACACTATTTGGTGTAGGAGTCCCATCCAGTACGATGGCCTGGTTGCCATTATCTTATAGATTTTCCTTAGCTCTTGTTCTTCAACAATTGAGAGTGTTATACTTGTAACTTCAAAAAAGCGAGGTGAGTATGCTTGGTGAGTGCATAAAGTAAATTTGTTTCCAGGTTCTTTGACTGTAAGGGAGAGGGTAAAAGTGAGCCTCTAGATGAGAGGTAGTAGCACCACCCAAGGAGAGACACAAGTGAAAAAAATAAGGGTCTATCCAGCATCCAACGGAATAGTCCACAGTGGATGTGGTAGTCGTTAAAACCAAAGTGCAAGGGAAAACAAGTACACCATCCAATGGAGTAGTCCACATGGGGGTGACGGTCATTATAAGCAAGAAAACAAGAATGGTTTGTCTAATGTTCAGCGGAGTAGTCCACACGGGCGAGACAATAATGATAAATAATACAACACATCTTCCACAATGTAAGTACTAAAATAACTAAAGTAGTTCAACTATCTTAGTACATGTTAAGAAAACATGCATTACAAATGTTTAAAGAATAGTCTTACAAATGGATACAAAACATGCATGAAAATGTGCTGGCCTGAGAGAGGATTTTAAATTAAGCAAAAGTTCCAAGACACATCTGTACACCATACATCACTAGTCCTAGTAGTGGGACATTGGAGCCACTCCTCACCCCTCAAAGAACAGACTACAGACTCTCAAGGCTATGTGGGAGGAGCCAAGGTGAAAAATTCCTTTGCTCATACAATGAGGGGGTATATATAGCCAAGGGGGATACTTGACCCTTGTGACTCTTCGACTTCCCTCATGGTTGTTTGACTTCCTATGACTTTTCGGCTTACATGACTCTTCAACTTCATATGTTCATCTCTTGGACTTTCACATTACATTACAATTAATTACAACAAGTTTGGCCCATAGTAGTGATGTGGCCGAGACAACTCATGACACAACTCGACATGACACTGCTGACATGTACTGGATGACTGTGGTGTCTGTGTTGAGCTGCTATGTTGTTGAGTGATGGGCGAGCTTTATTGTATCATGTCTTCACCTCCACATGGCAAAGTGTGCGGGGTCTTCGATGGTCTTAGTCTCTGCTTGATGGTGCACGTGTATGTGTCCCTTTCACTTGTTTCTCAATGTACTTCATACATTCGTTCAACTACGAGAAAGGCTTCTAGAATGCACTCCTTCTTCATCCCATTCGTCGTTGCGCCATGTTTCATCAATGTACTTTTTGTTGCAATCAGTCATGATGAGACGACATCAAATCCAAAAATATCCTTGTTTAACATGATGCATTATTTTCCATTTCAGGTGCAAGTGATGAGGAGGGAGGATAAAGGCACTGAAACTGTGCAGAGCACAGCTCAGGCCAGGATGAGATTCTTAGGAGAATTGTGGGGAAAAATTGTGTAGATGTAATTGGGAGGAATATTTTTTCAATCTCGAACAACAGTGATGGCTTCAATGTAGAACCCAACTAGGTAGAATTACGTAGTTCTTAGGAAGAAGACAAGAAATGGTGTCAGGAGGAATTGCTGGGAAATTTTGTGCAGTTTTCAGGATGAGGACTGGGTAGGTCATCGGGGGGTCCAACTGGAAAACTATGTAGTTTCTCTCAGAAAGACAAAGTGGGTAGCAAGAAGCACTGACAGACATTTCTATGTAGTTTTCTAGAGCAAGGCTGGATCGGGCTGTGGGGAGTTGTTGTTCACAGCTGCATAGTTTTAAGGGACAGTATCAGATAGGCAGTAGGGGCCTTCCTGACACAACTGCGTAGTTTCCAGGATGAGTGTAGAGCGGGGTAGTAGGAAGAGTGCCAATAAAAAATGCCCAATTCCAAGGATAGAGCAGAGCAAGCCAATAGGGGGCTTGCTAGTCAAATTTGCACAATTTCTTGGAACAGTGCAGTGCTAGGCAGTAGAGGATTGAATCACATGATTGTGTAGTTTCTGTAGGTAGTGTAGGGTAGGATGTTGGGCATGTCTATGTAGTTTTAGAGAGCAATGAATCCTAGGGTCACAATGCATTTCAAGTTTCTGGTACGCAAGAAGGAGGCTTGATGACTGATCTTGTGGGAAGTGCAGATTGGATCAGACTTGTGGACAAATTATATGTAGTTCTAGGAGACAATCAACTTGATCACTTCTAGGATTGTGTACTGCAGGCTTCCCTAGAGGACATCCTCAAATTCTACATAGTTCTGGGCAACATAACAGGGTCACTGAGAGCTGAGACTATGCAATTCAGCTTAGTCAGGGTTTGATTGAAGGCGTTTGTCTGGTTGAAAGATTTCTAGGAAAAATGGATAAGTGTGAGAGTAAGTGAACTTGTGTAGATGTGACATTGTGATTAAACACTTAGCATGACTCGAGGATAGGACACCATAAACCAACAAGACAAACATGTGCTCAGTGAGACTATCTTAAGGTTAAGAGCGGCAAGTGCGACACTTGAGATAGACCTTCGAATGAATGTGACGACACTTGTGCGATAGTGCTTACAACTTTGTGTGTGAGTACGACCAATGTTCACAAAGCAAAGACAACACACAAAGAAAAACATTCAAAATCGCCAAAACAAGATCACAAGCATGACAAAGCAAGCGATATGCCAAAATATGACCACTGGTCAAACAAGCAAAAGGGTGTAAAGGCTCTGCAAGAGCTCATGGAATGAACTCGAGTGTTTGAAACCATTGGTGGAAAAACCAAGTAAGGATCCAAAATTTGGAGGCGGGACAAATTTTTGGAGGGTGTTACAGATGCTATAATAGAACATTTGTGAAGTTGAGGGGAAATATCAACAAAACTTTCAGACTTATACTACTTCTTCAGACCATCCATCTCGAAGAAATTTCGAGGAGCTCATAGTGTATTTTTAGATCATCGATTTCGAAGAAATTTCAGTGAGAGTTAATTCTTACACTTATGTTACAGGTTGTGAATTATTGTGAGTTTCTAGGTTAGTTTTAGTTAATTGGATCCACTTCCATCGTATCTCATCAGTGATCTATTCCTATTTATGTAACCATTTTCTGATGAATAAATATATAGTGGAATTTGTGTTTGGTGTGAAAATATGTTTTTTTCTCTTGTTTTTTAAGTTGCTATCATTTTGGGCTTAACTTTGTCATGAGAGAGCCCAATAATATGAGAAAGATGAAATTTTTAATCTTGCGTACATATGTAGGATTAGAATAGGTGTGTGAGAGTAGATAGATTTTTATTTGAGTGATTAATGTATGTGACCTCTAATTTGTCCATCCATTTATGTTATTACAAGTGACACATGAGTGAATCCTATAGGAGATATCTAAGTTGAATATCCACATTGGGCTGATGTGATGTGTTTTGGGAGCAATGCAAATCATTGTGGAGAACAATGCGCAGAGGAAGCAGTTTTGACAAGGTCATGGAGGTGATGTGAATTAATCAAATGGTTTGATGATTCATTAACACTAGTGGAAGAACCCAAGTGAAGATGTGTTTCTACTCTCCTAGATCCGTTCTCTATGTGAGCATGCATAGACCAGATTTAAGGAATTTATTGTAGTATGAAATGATAATGCCAAACCATGATCATGTTAGAGATAAATCTCATGTCATGTGACTCGATCACTTGCTGTTGTATTTATATTTGAGTATATGAAAGTTGTCTCAAGGATGAATTAGTCATCAGTCATAGGATCACTCATGGAGTCACCACTCAGTGGAATAATTCATTTTGATAATGCTCGCACATGAGGTGCACTTGGAAGATTTGTCCTCTCCCTCATATATCAAAGAGTCAAACGCCTCTCAATTTTTTCTAAAGATGTTTAACAATATTTGTATCCATATTTATTATGTGGTGTGGGTTTAACATTTATTGAGTGGTGTGTAGAGTTCAAGATTGTTATTGTGATTTTATTTTTTATTTGTAATGAAATGTAAAGAACCAAAATTATAGAACATAGTAGCATAATTCAAATTGGTGGTTCTTGATGCATACGGTGACACACAGACATATCATTGATTTGATTAAGTTTACGATCTGTTATAAGTTAGTGGCCTTATGTGGAGCCAAGAACATTAGCTTATAGGCTATTTTGTTTGTGTTAAGAGGTCATATTATATGATTGACTTCTGAATACATTCGGTATCCAGAATGTCTTCGTAGATATCTGTTGAATACAATGAAAGGTCAATGTATTAAAAAAATATAGGTATGTCCATGGTAGAGTGATTCAATTACTTGAATTATTTTCTTACAGAAGCTTCAACAAGCTAAGTATGTCAAAATTTTTAATTCTATAAGTATGTTAATGATGGTCAGAAGCATTCATATCTTGAATGAGTCCAGTGGGAATCTCAAATTTGTGGTGAAGAAAGAGTGTATTTCATGAGACTTCAGAGTGGGTAGAAGTACCAATGAAGACCAGATCAGACAAAGATGCATGTTGTTATTACAATATTGTAAGTTGTGATTTTAATATTTGTAATGTAAGCATTAAATATGAGGGAATTATAATTAATGTTTACAAGTGTGTTAAAGGTTGTTAATTGGTGTGAGTTTCTAGGTTAGTTAATTTTAGTCCATCAAAACCACTTCTATTGAATGTTGTTATTACAATATTGTAATTTTTGATTTTAATATTTGTAATGTAAGCATTAAATATGAGGAAATTAGAATTAATGCTTATAGGTTGTTAATTGGTGTGAGTTTCCAGGTTAGTTATTTTTAGTCCATCATATCCACTTCTATTGGATCTAGTCAGTGATCTATTCCTATATATGTAACTATTGTTTGATCAATAAATATATAGTGAGATTTGTGTTTGGTGTGTAACTATGTTTTTCTCTCTCTTTTTTAATTATTTCATGGAATATATGTGAATATGATAAAGCCATATCGACAAAATTTCAATGTAAGGGAGCTCATGCTACTTTGTGAGGCCCTCCATTTCGAAGAAATTTCAAGGAATATTTGTGAAGATGAGGTTGCGATATCAACAAAATCTCAAGGTAATGGTGCATTTTCAGACAGTCCACTTCCAATAAATTTCAATTATGGTTTATGAAGGTGAGGATTCATTATCACAAAAAATTCAATCTCATGGTACTTGTTCAAAGAATCCACTTAGAGTAAATTTCAAGGAAGATTTCCCAAGACGAGGATGAAATCTCCACAAAATGTTAAGTTCCAGTACTGACTTCAAACATATGTTACATTCTTTAATTTATAAAGGAATTCATATTTATCATAATTCAATTTATGTATTGTTAATAAAACACAACAGAAAAATAAACTAACAAACAAAAAACAACTCATACATTGGACATATTATTTATGTGGAAAATCTTATTCAGAGAAAAAACATGGGGAGAGGGATTAGAGCTTTCTTATTACAATAGCAGTTAAAACTATTACATTTCACCCACTTATTTTTACTCACGCCCATGTAAAAATAGATTTCATTACAATACCATGAGCCCAATACCATAGGATAATATCATCGGTTACCAAAAACATGGGTGTAGACAATTTTACTTTGATTTAGTCTCACACCTAGCAACTTGAGACCAAATAGAAGCTTGAGTGAATATTTTTAACATTTTTCCTCTCTCCTTGCTACTAATAATTTCCCAATATGCCTTTCATTACATTTTCATTGTCTTGTTTTATTCTCAACTCTTCTAGGAATCACTGCATTGATAACATCTATTTGCAATATTTTGTAGCAGTTATGTCTTTTGCCTTTATTGTGAATAGGACTACTACTTTCTATAGTCTAGGCATCTAAGACACAACTACGTTTGCGAAAGTATATAAGTAACTAGTGGTGGACATTCTATTATCCACATCTCTATCCATGTTTGAATCCACGTAACATTTAAGAGCAAAATTATTATTACCAAAACATAAGGGTGAATGCATGAAGATGGGTTACACTTTCGGTCCAAATGTGGCGATGAAACTTTAAATTTTATTCATTTATCGAATAATTGAAGCCCTCAAAATTCATATAAGCATTGTGAATTTTTATTTGGAGTAAAAAG